>PVIH01006073.1:0-59375 GCA_004025045.1 Sigmodon hispidus
TTGTTATGTCCCCCTTTTCATTTCTGATTTTGTTGATTTGGACACTTTCTCTCTGTTTTTTGATTAGTTTGGCTAAGGGCTTATCTATCTTGTTAACTTTCTCAAAGAACCAACTCTTAGATTCGTTGATTCTTTGTATTGTTCTTTTTGTTTCAATTGCATTGATTTCAGCTCTAAGTTTGATTATTTCCTGCCGTCTTTCTCTCCTCCCAGCAATAGTAACATGGAAATGGTACATCACTGATTGGGCAGGCTCCTTTGAGTTTTGATGAGAAGCATTATGCGGTCTGGTGCATCTTTGTACAGAAACATTAATTAGTTGAATTCACTGTGGGTTCACTGACATTTAATTAACTGGATTAATTGAATTTCCACTGATTACAGAATGTATGACAGCACCAAGTTAAAGGGAGTAGATTATAGTAATAGCTATAAATATTCTCTTCTGCAATGGCTCTTGTCTTCTAAAATCCCAAGTGACAACAAAGTCTATTAAAAATGGTTATCAGTAGGGCATATCTCTCTAATCATCACCTAGACCTCATGACAGTTCTGTGACACTGTGGAATTGGACTCAGTGACTACCTCTAGAGTTCTAGTCATCGTACCTGACAAGCTGATTCATTCTTCCTTTCTCATTTGGTGTTCATTTAAAAATATGTAAACCAAGACATAGTTGCTAAAACAATAGAATTATTTTTATTTGATTAAGAAAATAATAAAGCTACTTAGAAAAATTTTAAAAATGAAGAAAAACAAAAACAATATATGAAAGCATTCATGGGACATTTAAAATACCAAAATGAATCATGAGCTATGTCTTCAAAAATAATTTGATTCAAAATTTCTGACATATTATAGCATCATCATTATTTTCGTTACTGCTTTTTTTCCTTCAATTTGTACAGTGAAGGAAATTGAGGTTCAGAGTGGTAAAATAACTTTTGTAAATTCACCCAGCTTCAAACAAAGTTATCCATAGCCATACACTTTCTATAGACAAGCATATGCACACACACACACACAAACATACAGAGACAGAGAGAGAGAGAGAGAGAGAGAGAGAGAGAGAGAGAGAGAGATACAAAGACAAATACAGAGACATAGAGAGAGGAAACAGAGGGACAGAAAGAGACTGTAGCTCATGGATGTACTAGAATATTAAGTATTTTTCATTTGTTTATTGTCATAGTAAAACTGTCAGATGAGTTTTATCATTTCAAATATAGATAAAACAAGACTCAAGTGGTCAATTTACTCAAAATTGTTCAAATAATAATTGTCTAAGCACATGAATTTATAAATTGAAATTTAGAAACCTTTCAATATATCACATTTTTCAACAATTTTGAAATAATATTATTGTATTGGACTTCTGGACATCAAAACTTTGCTCTGTTCTGTGCAGGCATATTGTTCATTACATAATAAAGAATAGTTATCAAAATTTTGTTAACAAAGCTTTTATTACATTTGTTATATAATCTAGTATAATTCCTGACCTAGTAGAGGCACAGTAGAAACTCATAAAATGTTTTGAATGAATAAGTGTACATGGAAATATTAATAAAACTACTTGTGTATAGAAGTACGTCAATGAAGGCAGCTGTTTCTACTGTAGCATCACTGAAGTTGACATGTGAAGGGATTTCATAATGAAAATGAACACAAGATGAAGAGCATGTTACAGGAGATGACAGGAACATACTTTGGAAAATTAGAAAATAAAAAAAAATGAGTGGTAACCTAGTTAGTACATATGAGAATGTAAGATCATAATCCAGCAGTGAGAAAGATGGGAAGAGAACCAATTTTCACTATAAAAACCACCATAGTTGATGAGATGGGCAGCATCAGGACCCTGCAAGGGGAAGTGAAGATGCTGCTATAGAGAGAATTACTGATTCTTTTTCCACATGGCTGCTCTTTCCACTAGAGCAACAATTGTAGGTTAACTCTCTGCAGAAGGAAAAGAGGATCTTGAGACTGGAGGATGTGATGTGCATTATGATGTGACAGTAAACTCTCTGTTCACAGCAAGGCAAGCCAAGAGAATAGTCCAAGATTGAAAGAAGAAATGCACTGCCTTCCACTTATGGACCAAGAATAGAGAGGCTGCTAACATGGGGCCTGTTTTCTTAATGATTTTGTGAATCCTAAGCTTTGACACACAATAAAATTATGATGAAATGCAGGGACACTTCAAAGAGTCAGGACCTGTCATTCTGCCCTAGCTCAAATCATCCCTTACTTGGGCCCCAGGGAAATACTCTTTGTCTCTCATCTTGGATGGCATGGTGGGCTCCTTATAATGATGAAAAGATGAGTGTAATACAAGTTGTAGCTTAACTCAAGGAGAACTCACTGGTTGGAGAAAAGAGAAAGGAGTGAAATAATAAAGACCTCTGCAGACAGCACTCATGAGAGACTACTATATGATGAAATATTCTCTCCTGAAATCTTACACTTCCATTCATTTTAGACTCATTGCATCTCCACATTCTGGAAGTAACATAATAACCATAGTCATTACAACAATGACTTGTAGTAGTAGAAGGATATCCTTTCATATTAAATAATTATTTCTCATATTTGTACAGACATTATGGAGGTCTGAACCTAATAAGTTTATATCCACTGCTGGGTCTAAACCCACACCCACAGATAAATTTTGCTTTATAAAATAATGAGTTTATTATTTTTGGGTGAGTGTTGCATATGTATGTATATGCACATATATGTGTACATGAGCATGCATGTGAAGGTCAAAAGATGTCTTTCTCTAGTACCCTCCACCTTACTTTTTTGACACAGAATCTTTCACAGAGCCTGGAGCTATCCAATTACCAATGCTTGGTAGCCAATCCTCCTGTTGCTGTCTCCAGAGAGTTGTGGTTACAGGTACATACCACATTAGTTCTGAGATTTTGAACTTAAGTCGGTCCCCATGTTTGTAAAGAAGTCACGTCACTGAGTCAATTTTTTTCAGCCCAGAATTAATTGCACCTTCTAATAAATACTTATGTTTATTTGGGCAATTTGATTTAATACTCAAAATTAATTTCTTTTGTCTTTTCCTTTGAGAGGAAAACATAAAAACTATGTGATGTCAGTTAAAGAAAAATTGAAAATATAAAAATATTAATTTTATTTTTTATTTACATTTTAAATTACTTCTATGAATAAGCACAGTTAAGCTTTACACATTTGAGCAAATTGCATTTTCAGGCCTTTGAACCACTCTTATCAGTTCAACCCACATTATATGAAAATCTTGATTATAATAATCAGTGATTTGCTGAACTAAGACAAGTATACTAATTTATGAAGTATATCTGTACGTTTATTACTCTTAAACACATATTTAGTTTCTTCATAGAATATGGTGGTCTTCTCCAACAGTGTTTGATTTAATAATCTTCAATATTTCACCAATATTTATTTATATCAATAAAAAGATTGATTCAAGTTCTGCATCCTTGTCATTGTAAAGGTGCTTGTCAAAGCAGGAAGTGTAACTCATTTTCCATTTTACACTTGGCTAATTTGGTATAGACCTTACACATATTTAAGCCTAATGGTCTTTGAAGTCTTGCTAGACTCTGCAATTTTTAATAGCTGACCTCATCAAAAACCGCTGCACAACACATTCCTCTTCTCTTTTTTGTGGGTGTTTTGCTTCTTCCTTCCAGGCAGCCAAAGGCAAAGTTAGGTCCTAAGGACTAGACTCAATGTTTCTCTTCAAGCTGAAGCAGTATAATGTACCACATCCCTGTGGGTGGACTTGGAAAGTGCTGGAAACTGGAGGCTGGAAGAGCTCCACCTACACCAGGTTCACTGGAGGTTGTGCAAGGGACTAGTGCTCAGCCCAAGACACACTTCCACAGCAAGTGGCTGCTGGTGCCATGAATAGATGAGGTCTGTGAACAGCAAAATCCACATAAGTCTAGGAAAACATAGACTGGCTTTGTACTTTCTGAGGATTTGTATCCCCGATGCAGAACTGAGAACACTGATGCACTTCAAATGTCACTAACCTTCTTCTCCCTGCAAGGCTTCATGAAATATGTTGTAGGATCTATTCACAAATTCTGCCTAGCACACCTGCTTAGATGGAACCCACCAACACCTAAAATAAACAAAAGTGCACACTGGTACCATTTTGGGTGTGTTGTTTGAGGGTGAGTCATCGAGTCATTTCACTTTGAGGTAGACCTCTCTGGCTTGCCTCTGAGGCAAGACATAGACTTATACCCTATAATAGTCCATGTGTCCTCATAAAGGAAGACGAGCCATGAAAGCAGGAACAGCAACAAAGGGCCCACTCAAAGCCCATTTGCCTTTGGAATTATGTCAAAACCTATCTGAATGTCTACAGATGTTCAATGACCAGAATCCTGCAAAAGGTGACAGAGTGCTACACTCCTGAGCTGTGAATATCACAATCAGACTCCATAGTCATTACAGTATCACTCTCTGTATATGATCAGTCAAGCTGGATATTCTGGAAGGAGGTGGCAGTATTAAACTCTCCTACCACCACTGCCCCGGGAAGGTGTGAGACATTATCAAACTAAGAGAAAGCACTGGGGGCTGCAAGGTGACTGATGGTCCATATGCATCTGAGCCATTACTCTTGAAGACAAGCATAGAAGTCAAATGCCCCACAGTGCTGGGATATGTACATATATATCCTGTCCATGTGGATGAGCTTGTGATTTACTGCTAACAAACATATCGCTTGGAGACAAATAGATGTGCTAATGGGAGAAGATTTAGGCGGAGGGAAAGTCATCAGTCTCCTCTGCTGTAAGGGTCATTTTGCCTTACTGTCTTGCACTGTAATATTTTGTAGTCATTTTTATTGCCTATGCTTACTTTTCAGCTTTTATACATTATAATTGCAAGTTGAATTTTGCCTGTATTCCTAAACATTGATCAGTTACTCCCAGGATTTTTACCACAAACTCTTAGCACTCTGTTACTGGATATATCTGTCTATAAATCTTTTTATCCATCTATCTAACTAGCTAGCATAAAATTTCCATTTTTTTATGGTACTGGGGATCAAGTGAAGGACTTTGAGAATGCTGGCAAGCACTGTCCCACTGAGCTACATTCCAGTCTGGTATTTTTAATTATGAAATTGGAAGGTATTCTTTTGCCTAAGTTGCTATGTTCTTTTGGGAAACATTTATTAAAGCTTAACAGTTTCATAGCCCCTAGCAGCTTTAACATAGTAGGAGCTAAAATAGAGCTTCTCAGACAAACAATAAACGATTGGATGGCAACCAAAGATTCAAAACATAGTTATAAATACACACTGAAAAGTAGTTTACATTATTATTTTTTTTCTTTTCATGATATTTTTATTATTTGAACTTGAAATATAATTACATTATTTCTCCTTTCTTTTTGCTCCCTCTAACCTTGCCCATGTACCTGCCCCCTGGATCTCTCTCAAATTCAAGGCCTCTGGGCCTCTTTTTTTTCACATCACACACAAACACACACACACACATACATAAGCACACACACATATGCACGCATGCGCAGACATGCACACTCCTAAATATATAAATACAACCTGCTCAGTCTGTATAATGTTACTTCTATGGATATGAGTTCAGGGCTGACCACTTGGTATTGGATAAGTTATTTGAGGACTCCTCCCTCTGGAACTGTTTCTTCTAGCATTCCTGAGCTGTCTATAGTTCTTTGTCTAGGACTGAGGCCCCATGAGAGTCTCCCCTTCTATGTTTTATATCTGTTGCTGCTTTCTTTGTTCTGGTCTTGCATAGGCAGCCAGGTTGATGAAACTTCATGGTTGTAGCATCCTTGACATTTCTAGGAGATGCACTTGCATAGCAGATACCCTGATCCTCCGACTTATACAAACTTTCTACCCTTCTTCCATGCTGTTTCCCTAAGAGTCTTAAGTACAGGAGCTGTGCCGTAAAGTCAACAGGAGCAGTGTACCATAGCATAACTTGTTTTCTCTATTTGATCCATTGTGATTTTCTATACTGGTCTCCATCTGTTACAAAGAGAAGGTTTTTGTTGAGGCAGTGAGAGCTACATTTACCTGTAGATCTAAGAGTAAATATTTGGTATATATTTTAAAACAATGCTTGTTTAATAAAGTGGAAGTTATAGGTTCCTTTTTATGATCCATGAACTCTCTAACCCAGATAGTTGACTAAGTTTTCAGTACCAAGAGTGAGTTTTCTCTTGTTGAACAGACTTCAAGTCCAGTTAAAAAGTTCTTAATTACCATCAAAATACAAGAGGCACTATTGCACCCTTAGGGTTATTATACCACGGTGGTCATTGTTATAGTTCATAGGCATCACAGCTGTGTAAGACTACTGGCTGTTTTCCTCCCTTGGAAGCTAGGATGCATGGTACTTTTCTGTTACTCTGAAAACTATTCCTCAACCAGGAGGCATTTATGTTCATCTCAGATCCTATAGAATCTGTGTCCAAAGTGTATGGTGTCTCTCTCTAGCAATGAAGAATTCCTTTCAACTCCTTGGAGGTAACCAATGGCAACTACAGTAGCATTTTATTTATTGGAGCCTCTTGGACCCCTGACCAATAGAGAGGCTTCTGAAGAGCAATACTAGGGATTTAATTAGACAATCTAAGGCTCTTACAAAGAACCCTGCCAGCCCAATTGGATTTATTTTATTTAAACTATGTATGTATATACATAAGCTTATATAAATTATAAATAATTTTAGGTAAGTAATAACATTATCCATTATGACTTTCATAGATATCTTTACTCTTATTTCAGCCTCCTCCCTCTTGCAACTTCTCCTCCCACATTTTTACCACTTCTGCAATCAAATTAATATCAAAATACTTATTATATAGTAGGTGGCACAACATATATTTAATATATCGTGGGCCCTACTGAACCTTTATACTTAGGATATGTTAAGAGCTCACAGGTTTCTTTAAGGAAAGACACCAAGTACTTAAGATAAATGATAAAGAAGAAAATTGATACAGAAGTGCAGAAGGATGAAACATGGAGCCTGTAGAATTTTGGAGGTCAATTGCAATGGGTATTCAAATACAGTTTCAGGGGTATAGCAAGAAATAAGCTTAGTAAAGTAAAAAATACATCTGGTTTTGCTCAGCTCTCATTAATAAAAACAAGAAACACTGACTATGCCTGAGAGTTTTTACCACTTGAGACAAGATAGAGTCTTTTTGGAAGAAGAAGTCACAATTGAAATAATGTCTCCTCTGGATTTACCTGTAGGCAAAACTCTGCTGTACTTTCTTGATTGATGATTGATGTGAAAGTGCCTAGTTTACTGTGAGCAGGGCCATCCCTGGGCTTTGGTCCTGTAAGAAAGCAGAAGAAGCAATCCATGGGGAGCAAACCAGTAAGAAGCATATCCTCATGGCCTCTGAATAAGTTCCTGCCTCAAAGTTCCTTCCCTGAGTTCCTGCCCTGTCTTCCCTGAATGATGGACTACAACTTATAAAAGGAAATAAATTCTTTCTTCTCAAGTTGACTTTGACACTAATGTTTATTACAGCCATAGAAACTCTAAAACAGCAACTAATTTCTTAATGTGCAAGGCACTTTGTTCAGTCTCCTAATTTCACTGTCTTTTATTTTTAATAATTCTTTTAATAACTATTCTAAAAGAGCACATGATAACTGTGTATATTTTTGAAGTAAAGTGTTGTGATGTTTCTGTGTAATGCTACATGAGCTCAATGCTACAGTGTTAGAGAAAGGAACAATGAAGCTTCAGAATTTCTCTAAATTACTTAAGATTAAAATAGGAGGGGCAAGATATAACCCTCCAAAATGTGACTGTGGCACCATGCTACTATTTACCTCCCCAAATCCCCTTATAATAAAATATCTACCTATAGTCTACCTGGACAGCTGGAGTATACTCACACTGCTTCTCCTGGACACTAAAACCACAGTGTGCCACACAGGTTCAATACCAGCTGGACCACCAACTACCAGGGTGTCTTTGGACAAGTCTTGTTCTGGACACCTTACTATATTGAAATGGAAATAATATGAGTATTATTGGTGCAGCTGTGAAGTTTAAAGACATATCTGCAAAGCATTCAGAACAATTTCTAACACATATCAAGAGTTTAATGAGTGTTTGCAATTATCTTTATTTCTTTGGGGGAAATTTAATCAATTAGTGATACAGTTTTAAATTAGTTTCCTGCATAGTTTAGAAAGACTTAGAGAATGTGATGACTTTATCTGACATTTCTATTTTTCCTTATACTGCAGGGCTTCTGAGTTTCCAGAGATCTAATCATATACACTGAAGTGAGTTTCATTATTTTTTAAAGGATGCTTTTGAAGACATTTCTAGGTGATCAGATCCCCCTTCTCAAAAGACAATTGCTGTGTTTGTTCCTTTGAATCTAAGAAGATGATAATAATTTACATTAAGGAAGTAATAATGGAGAGGTTACCTAAACTGGCCTTCCCCTAAAATAAATGGAAGACCACCCTAATTGTCATTATAGAAATTTCTTCCAGAAACTGATGGAAGCAGATGCAGAGATCCATAGATAAACACTGGGTTGAGCTCCCAGTCCAGCTGAAGAGAGGAAGGAGAGATTATATAAGCAAAGGAATCAAGATTATGATGAGGAAACTCATAGAGACTTGAGCTATTAGGAGCTCACTGACTCTGAAATGACAGTTGGGAAGACTATATGCTGTTGAAATAAGCCCTCCAAATGTAAATGACAGTGGAATTTGTGGGGTCTCTGGCAATAGGACTGGAGTTTATTCCTAGTGCATAAATTGGCTTCTCGGAGTCCATCACCTACAGAGGAACACCTTGCTCAGCATGCATACTGGGAGAAAGAACTTATCTCAGCTGAGCATGCCAGACTGTATTACTCACCCTGGGATTCCATAATCTCTCTAAGGAATGGATGGGGAAATGAGGTGAGGGGAGGCTGATGGAGGGCTGGGAAAAGTGGAGGGAGGGGAAACAGTGGTGAGTATGTTTAAATTTTTTTTAATTAAAAAAGGAAGTAGTTTTTACAAGAACATTATTAAATTTCACTCAAACTCCCATTTTGTCCATGAAGTTTCCAAACTGCCCTCTAACCTTATTAGTCAGATTATTTGATCCCAACCAAATATCTATATACCTATCTTGACCACATATATATATATATGTGAAGATGTGAAATACATCTTCATAAATGCTGAGTCATTTTCCATGAATATCAGGGGTATTTTTCTTTCTCATATTATCCAGGAAGAGGAAAATGAGCAAATGATCCTCTTATTGTCCAACTGTTTATTTTTAGTCTCATTTTCTCTTTAACTAAATTCTCCAGTCCTCCACTGTGTATTTTTTTAAAAAATGCATGGTAGTCTAGTGCCCATCTTCATAGCTGTCCCTCACATGCATTGCTCTCTTTCTGTCTGCAGTGAAGGTCTAACCAAGTGTTCTCCATTTGATTTCACTGTGATTATGAATATTCAGATAGTTGATACATACAAATATAGGTAGGTAGGTAGGTAGGTAGATAGATAGATAGATAGATAGACAGACAGACAAACCGATGAACAGACAGATACAGATATTGATAGTGGGTTGGGCCATGAGATAGTTACAGTGAAACTCCAAATCTCCATATCTTGTAGCAGAGCAGCAAAGATTTATTTCTAATTTCCTAAGTTTCCACATTGCTAGTGAGAACTGGGTTCCCTCTACTTAGTCAACTAGGAACAAATACTGACAAGTTGATAGCCCATCTTCCTAGCCGTGCCTATTTTGTGTCAAGTACACAAAATCCAACTAGCACAAGTATCTTACACTGCCATCATCTCACAGGGGATTTCAGGAGTTGTCAAGGCAGGAAAGAGGCTTATGAGGGTGTGGACATGATTGGCTCACAGGCATGCAGTAGCAAAAAACCTTGTTCACCTGCTTATACTTGGCTTAAAAAAAAAACTTGTTTGTTTATTTATTTTTCTATCATCACAGTCTTGAAATTTTTAATGTTTCAAGAAAAGAGTTATAAAGTTTCATACAGCATTTGGGTTCCACAAATCATGTTAATACAAGGATTGCTTAGGTGCTCCTACCACCCTGCGTTCTATCCCTAAGCAGGAGTGGCTGATTGTTGTTGAAGAGTTCATACACATACACATTGCACTTTTTTTCACATTCACCTGTCTCACTCTCCTCCTAATTTCTCCTGAACTCTCCCATATCTCTCTCCAAACTAATGCTTTCTTTTTTAATAACGCTTTGGATCAAGTTAATGTCCATATGTGGATGTGAATGGTACCATTTTCTAGGTTATGAAAAAAAACCTATCGATGGCAGTATAGTTCATAGAAAAGTGACTCTCCTTCCCCCAGAAGCCACTAATTCCATTAACTCCTCAGCTAGGGATTGGAGTTTCAGGAGCCCCTCCCACCCCCAAGATAGAAGTTTTTATTGGCTTGTCCTTGTGCAGATCTTATGCAGGTAAACATGGCTTCTGTGAGTTCATGTATGAGAGCCATGTTTTCAGAGCCTAATATTTATTTCATAGCTCATCTTTCTATCCTTCAGCTGTTCTATTCCTATTATCCCTCTGTTTCTGAAATGTTACCTGTGCATTGGAGCAGGGCAGGGATATAGATGTCCCATCTGTACCTGAGCAGTTGTAGTCACTTATTTTCAGCAGTTTTAACAGATATAAATCACTACACTAACTCTTACTTGCTGCAAAAAGAAGCTTCCCTAACCAAGGTGTATCAGTATTTTAAGATCTATGGATGTAAATGTAAAAATCAGTGTGACAACATGAGCATTTAAAAACAACAATATCAAGAGGTTTATCTTAGGGTATATGACTTCCCTAGCCATGAGATTTCATCATGTTTACAAGAGGTGTGGTAGTTTGAATGCAGTTGTCCCCATGAGCTCATAGAGTATGGCACTATTAAGACATGTGACCTATTGAGGCAGGTATGGCCTTGATGGAAGAAGTATTACATACTCTGTGATGGAGAGCTTTAAAGTTTCATATATGCCAAAGCCACATCCAGTAGTTCAGTTCACTTTCTGTTGCCTCCAGATCAAACTGTAGCTTCTCCACTCTCAGCTCCTTCTCTAGCACCATGTCTGCTTGTATACTACCATGTCCCACCTCCATGATGGACATGGAAGTATACAAGCCTCAATTGAATGTTTTCCCTTTATAAGAGTTGCCCTGGTCATGGTTTTTCTTCACAGTAATAGAAACCCTAACTATGACAGTTATGAATTCTTTCCTGCTGAGTAGGCCTCAAATCCAGTCAGAGAGTGCTTGGTTACACTCTAATAGTCACAGCATTATTGCACAAATGAGTACATCTTGCCCAACAAGTCAATATTGAGACACTCAAATTCCACCTCTGGATAAGAGCATTGGTGACATTTCTCTGCTATCACCCTGCATATTACGTGTCAAAGAAATAAAATCTAGCCATGAGGGAGAGAGATTCCACGTAAGTTCAAAATTGTTTTATGAATGTTCAGCAACCAAAGCCTGTGGTATCAACCAGCAACAGGGTCAAATCATCTAGTTACATTGTCTACAAGAGCAACAGCAAGGGTCTATATTGGCTTTTTGATGCCTCTGGAGCTTCTCTGATCAATAAATTTTAGAGACATAAACCATGAGATTTTCATTTATTAATTTGTGTCTTTCAGGAGCAGTAACATTTTTCTACACAGGTCACCTTTGCTAAGATCCCTCTCCCTGTCTCTTTGTCTCTCTCTCCCTATATATGGTATGGGTAATATGTAGGCCTAATATATGGTTATATATATATGTATATATGTATATATATATATATATATATATATATCCCTCCCTCCCTCTCTCGCTGTCTCTCATTCTTCAAATTTCAACATTTTATTTCTAAACCATTTTTATGGCTTAAACACTTAAGAAAAGTCAAACAGTTCATCTAAATTAGAAGATGCAGTATACAATTAAAATTGTATTACAATTAAAATTGTAACAACCTTAAAAAAAATTCTCTGGGGCAACCCTAATTTTAAAGAGGAGGGGGATTTGATAAACATGAAAAGTCACTATTGCCCTATAATTTTTTTCTGAAGGCCATTTCAAAATGTCTATTTTCCAATTGAGAGCTTTCATTGCTCTGGCTGTTAGTAATTATATAGTGCTATATAGCATTGTACAGCTTGTGAGAGCATTTTAACTGAACAATATATCACACTATAGTTAGGGAAGCATTTGAAATAGATGGGAACCATGAGACCATTGATATGGATGAAAAAAATATGGGTGCCAAGACAGTAAGAGACTCAGCCAGGGAAATGTTCTGTGAGCAGCAGAGCTGGCCCTGGGCTCAGGTCTAATCCCTAATCCCAGTGTTTTCTGTGGGACTGAACTACATGTTGCTTATCTTTGTCCAGCTTTTCATTTTTTATTTTCATTCTGACTTTCATTTCCCAATGCTTCGTGCAAACATTATTTCTACATCTGTTTTACTGAGTAATTTAAAAATCTCAGTAAGCCAATGCTCTCTTGTTTGATTATCTTGTATGAGAGAAAAAGGATAAAAGAATAACTTGTTTCTATGTATCATAAACATCTGAGCTAAACTGACATTAAGAATACAATACTGTGACCTATAAATTAAATAACTGTGGGGCAACCTTTCAAGGCATTACTTGTTAGAATTTAAGTAAACTTTTGAAGAAACTTATTTTGCATTAAATTTTTGTTTTTCCAAGATTCATTATTAAAATTTTCAAGACTAGAAAAATACAAAGAATAACACTTCATATATCTTTATATCTACTAGGTTGATTCAAAAATTAGTAATAATTCTATAATATTTTAATATCTCTGGGTATCATTTCAATTTAAATTGTCATTATTCCCCATGTGCTAAAAACTGAGGATGCATTTCTTACATCATATAATATAATACCTAAGAAATGACAGTTTAACTATGGTTTTGTTTCATCTGTTAGACGTTAATCTCTAATAGGAAAAAATTACATTTTATGATTCATTCATATTGCTTTTCAGCTATTCACCTTTCACCTCATTATTCCTGAATTTTATACTTCATTGTTGTTTTGTAATTATAACTTTTACTGTATGGGTTATGGTTATTTTCTTTTGTCTTGAAAATATATAGATTCACAGGGTTACAACAGCATATTATACCCTAATGATTGATTAATATACTCTACAATCATCCTTAAAACTATATTCACTTAGAGCTATTTATTCAGAAAAAAAAAACAGGTTTCAGTTTCCTTTTTAAAAAGATAAATTGGACCCTTTTGGCTTTATTATCTATAGATATTTTTTTCTCACCCATGAGTAAATTGACTGAAGGTCCTGCCTGCTTATTCTCTTAGTTTTCTTTCTCGTTTTTCTTCTGAAGTAGTGAGCTTCTGCTGGTAAGTTGACACAAACTGGGGTCTTCTAGGAAGAGGAAACCTCAGCTGAAAGGTTAGGGTTAGGGTTAGGGTTAGGGTTAGGGTTAGGGTTAGGGTTAGGGTTAGGGTTAGGGATAGCCTGTGGCTATCTCAGGGAGGCATTTTCTTATTTGCTCAGTGATGTAGGAGGGCCCAGCCCACTGTAGGTGGCACTCCTCATAGGCTTATAGGCTTGAGCTCTTGAGCTGTATAAGGAAGCAGACTGAGTAAGCCAGGAAGCAGCATCCCTTCATGGCTTCTGCTTTAGTTTCTGCTGGAGTTACTGAAGAAAGAAAGGAAGGAGAGGGAAGGTAAAGGGGGTAAAAGGTGTCCTAGTAACAAAAAGAAAACTGACCTTCCTTCCTTTCTCTCTTTGTTCCCACGTCCCTCTCTTTCTTCCATCCTTTCAAGGAACCTCTTTATATCCTTTACCTCACCTTCTAATCACTAAATGGTAAGGGAATTAGAGAGTGGCAGCAAAGGAGACATTAATAGATTCTATAAATTGTCCTTCTTCTCGGATAATTTTAGCATAGCTGACTCCCTTCTGTGACTTCAGCTCACTCCAAAACGTGTGTCTGAAATTTATATTTTTGTCTGGTGACCTCATCTCTGGCTCTAGGATCAGCAATGCCCCTTGTTTCGCCCTTGCCTAGGAATGGCAAGCGCTCCCTGCTGGTGTTTCTCCTCGGTTGATAGGTTGTGCTGCCATGAGCTGCTGGGTCCTCAGAAAATCCCTCATTCACAGGCTCTGCCTGTATAGACTTCCTCTCTTGCAAATATCTGAATTTCCATCTGTGCCTCTGCTTAGTTCCTAATACCCAGATCATCGACATTCTACAAACAAATACCTCACTGTAATAGAAAGACTAACCATATAATGAATAATAATAGTCAACAGTTGAAAAACCCATTAGCGTCGGGCATCGTTTAAAAGATTACCATCTCTTGCCATCCCTGTGTAGATGATTCTACCTTGGAAGAAGCAATTGAACCAGTGTGCAAACATCATGTATTTTCACCAAAATTTTAAGAAATCTTATTTAAAGTCCCAGTCACGTGTTGGCTAAGCTACTAGA
This sequence comes from Sigmodon hispidus, assembly GCA_004025045.1. NCBI lineage: Eukaryota > Metazoa > Chordata > Mammalia > Rodentia > Cricetidae > Sigmodon > Sigmodon hispidus. The sequence goes on from PVIH01006073.1 coordinate 14,549, forward strand.
AAAAAAAATTGTAACAATTATTTTTCAAAGCTTTACCGAAGTATTATGGGAAGGTGGTTCCCACTGGTATTAAGGATAAAAAAATTTAAAGAGTGCGTTAGGGGATATCACTTTCTGAGACAAAACCATAAATCTGCATCCCAGCCACCTCTTTTTACACAGAGAATTGCTTTCCTTTCCTAAAACACCAGGGATCTGATTTTATTTTGCTAATGAAGACAGCAATGTCACATTAACAAATAAGTCCATTAAGCTGCCTAAAGACTGAGAGATGGGGACCGTGGGTAAAATGTTTGCTACCTAACCTAATGAATAAACTTTCTTGAATTATGTCAACTAGACGAAGTGGTATTTGTCTCTGATTTCTGGATCTTGTCTCAAGTAATACATAGTTGTGTCAGGCTGGAAACAAAACCCACCAGTGATTTAGAGTGTTTATCTCTTAAATCCCTTTGGTGTCTAAAGGGAAGCATGACTCTGGGTGATAAGCATGCCACCAGAGTGCAGGTGTCAAAAGACAAAGCATTTCAACTTTGTCCCCAAGCAGTATTTTATGTTTATTACCCTGCAAATGTACATGAAATATGCACCGCTGCCTTTGGTCAATACCACTTTCATCATCACCAAAAGCCAGTCTAATAAGCTCAGTTCATCAGGCTTGTCCTTTCCACTACTTTGTTTCCCAAAGGGAAATATAAACCATTTTTAAGCAATTTGGATATTTAAAAGATTCCCTTATGCCCTCTTGGTTCATTATGCATGGAATATATTTTATTCTCCTGTTCCTTTTACTCTGGTTACAGATTGGATTAGATTTACGGTGCAATATCCCATTGTAATTTTAGTCAAGAAATAGTTTTCCTGACTGCACCTTAAGCTATCTGAATTTGGCACCTCTTGCCTATGGTGACCACAGAACAAAGCCCTTTGGGTTTGATGAGCCTTGTCTCCTCAGACCAGCGAGCCACAGGGCTGAAGCATAAACTGTGAGAGAGGGTGGCCATGGACACTCTCTGCTGGTTTACAAGGAAGAAGAATTATTTCTCAAAACTCATCACAATGCCATTCTCCACTTACCTCAGTTCCTGGCAGTAATGTGAAAAAGATATGTTGGGGAAAATATCTTTCTCTTTTGTTGTTATAAATAGAAATAAAGAGACAACACAATTTGAGATAACTATATCATAAAACAGAAAGGTTGCAGGTGATTTTTAATCTGCTAAATATCTTTATTTTCTCCCATCCAGTGGTAAAGGTGTACTTGTATGTCTGTGTATAACTCAGTCACATATTTCAACTTAATTCAAAGGTTAGTTCAATAAAGGTGACTGGGTCATAGTCTCTTAAATTAGTAAATACATTTATTGAGCAATTAATTGGTGTCTACTCTGGCTACCCACAGTTACAGGCTATCTCAGTTAATTGCCATTTCACTTCCAAAGTAGGAATTATAAGCACCACATTCCAGGTATTCAAAGCAGAAGCTAAGGAAGATTAAATAAATTCACCAAGACCTCACTACTTCTTAAAAAGCTGAACAAAAGAGGGGACACCTCTGTGTTCCTAAGCCCCAGGTTTTATATCAATGTCATCTACTGTTAATGGATCAATACAGCAAACAACTGTCTTACGAATTGATTGACCAGGAATCAGTCTATTAATGATCATAAAGTGTAAGACAGAAAAACAAACCCACTCCCTTACACACATTTTTTTTTTCAAAGTTACAGAGGGAGAAAACAAGTTGAATGAAAATGAAAACACAGTATTCTAGGTGACATGAATTACATTTACAGAGAAGCTAATTTAGTCATCACTCTTCTTTGAAGTTTCTTGCTCGATAGCTGATCCTGCTACAAACCAAAAGAAGTTGCTGGTTTCACCATCTAAAAAAAATCTCGACACATCTCCCAGTAAATTTTATTACATTGTATATGTTACATAAAAATCGGATCCAGGTATTTTTTTCTACCACTATAAAAAACAGATGAAAATTGAAAGCATTTGCCACTCCACTAGCAAAATTCCCTTTAAATGTTTTGGCTTCTTCCTTGGGTAGTCCCAAGGACCCTATTTTGTTGTATTGGCCATAAGAGTAAAGGGAAGTGCTGATGTTTGGATATTGATTTAAGCTTTATCAAGCTAAAGCAGTTGTCCCTTGGAGAAGCTAAGCTTTTCAAAGCTACAACTTGCCAAATTTTTGTCTGAAGGTAGACATTCAAAACTATCTCTGTGATGAGCAGTACTTTCTGTGGTATGGCATGAGATATGTTGTACCCTCTTCTTTGTACAGATAAATTAAAATGCTTAAATGTAATCTAGGAGGCATTGTCTTGTGTGATGAAAACATAACTGATTCCTAGGCCCATTGCTCAGAAGAGCCATAGCACTGCAAAGAGTGCCCCATCATTCTCATAGACTCACTTTGAGATTCATGTTGATTGGTTTTCATTTACATGCAGATCATTATTTAGTGTGGAGTCTGCTGGGAAGAGTTACTTATTCTAATCACTTTGCATATAATTTTGTCCTCTGAGTAGTTGCTATTATATATGAACATGTCCTTGTGAATTGATAAAATGGTTAAAATGTGGCCAAAAATACCAAAGATTAAAGGTATTGAAAGAAAATATGAACCTAAATACATTTTCTTATTCTTTGCTTATATATATTGTATGTGTGCATGCAGTCTGCTGCATATGTGTGTGGGTACACATGCAGCTGTGGGTAAGGAGGCCAGAGGATAGTCTCAAGTGTCCTGAGTGAATGCCATCCATCTTATTTTAAGTCAAGTCTCTTCTTGGCCTGATGCTCACTGATTAGACATGGTTAGCTGCCCAGAAAGCTACAGTAATCCTCCTATCTCCAGATGTCCAGCAATGGACTTACAAGTTCCTGCCATGCCTGGCTTCTTATATTCGTCCTTTGATCCAACTCAGGTCCTCATGCCATCAACATGGGCGCTCTACCTATGGCACTATCTCCTCAGCCCAAGTCCTCTGAAGTCTGTTTGAAAATCCTCAGCCTAGTGACTTGCATTTTATGATGTTCAACCATCCCTCATGGGGCTGTGTCCAGGCTATTTTTCTATGGTATCAGAACCTATTAGAACAACAAGGAAGGGAACACCCTTAAATTTGCACACTAAAAACCTAACTAATTGGCTTCTTTACACCTTCATTTGGAACAGATGCTTTCCTTTGAGTTACAAGCAATACCCTTGGAAGCTAATCCAAAATAAAGAGTCCCCTCAGTATATAGTAAGTCTATATATCTGAACACATCATTCCCATACACCATCACTTCTACAGCAGTGTAGGTCACCTCCAAATATTCTTCTACCTGTTGAGACTTCAAAAGTAAACAGGTCAAAAATGATTTCATCAGATATTCACTGGAAACCAGCACTGGGGTTGACCCAGGTAGTGTAACAGTGACATAAATATAATCTTAATCTCGTAAACATGCATGTTATGATAAAAGACCAACAAAAGGCATGCAATTAGTAATAGTTCTCTAAGTTTTAGCTAAAACAATAAGAGAATGAAAAGAGATTCAGGGGATACTAATTGGAAAAGAAGAAGTGAAGCTATCTCTATTTGCAGATGATATGATTGAATACATAAGTGACCCACAAAATTCTTCCAAGGAACTGCTACGGCTGATAAACACCTTCAGCAATGTATTAGGATACAAGATTAACTCAAAGAAATCAGTACCCCTTCTATACACTAAATATAGAAGAGCTGAAAAAGAAATAAGGGAAACATTACCCTTCATAATAGCTGCAAATAGTATTGAATACCTTAGAGTAACTATAACCAAAGAAGCAACACATCTATTTGACAAAAATTTTAAATCACTAAAGAAAGAAATTGAAGAGGATATCAGAAAATGGAAAGCTCTCCCATGTTCCTGGATAGGTAGGATCAACATAGTAAAAATGGCAATTCTACCAAAAGCAATCTACAGATTCAATGCACTGCCCATCAAAATCCCAAAACAATATTTTTTGGCCCTTGAAAGAATAATACTCAATTTCATTTGGAATAACAGGAAAGCCAGGATTGCCAAAACAATTTTACTCAACAAAAGAACTTTAGGAGGTATCACCATCCCTGACTTCAAGTTATACTATAGAGCTACAGTAATAAAAACAGCCTGGTCCTGGCATAAAAACAGACTTGTGGATCAATGGAATAGAATTGAGAATCCAGACATTAACCCAAAAACCTATGAACACCTGATCTTTGACAAAGAGGCCCAAAATATTCAATGGAAAAAAGATAGTATATTTAACAAATGGTGTTGGCATAGCTGAATGGAAGTGTGTAGAAAAATGCAAATAGATCTGAGCCTGTCACCCTGCACAAAACTCAAATCCAAGTGGATCAAAGACCTCAACATAAACCCAGCCACTTTGAACTTGATAGAAAAGAAAGTGGGAAATACACTTCTACAAATTGGCACAGGCGACCACTTCCTAAATATAACATCAGTGGCACAGACACTAAGACCAACAATTAATAAGTGGGATCTCCTGAAGCTAAGAAGCTTCTGTAAAGCCAAGGACACTGTCAATAGGACAAAATGACAGCTTACAAAATGGAAAAAGATTTTTGTCAACCCTACAAGTGATAGAACTGATCTCTAAGATATATAAAGAACTCAAGAATCTAGAGTCCAAAACCTTGAATAACCCAATCAAAAATGGGGTTCAGATCTAAAAAGGGAATTCTCATCAGAGGAATTACGAATGGCTGAAAGGCACCTGAAAAAGTGGTCATCATCTTTAGCCATCAGAGAAATACAAATAAAAAAACTTTGAGATACCACCCAATACCTGTTAGATTGGCTAAGATAAAAGGCTCAGAGGACAGCCTATGCTGGAGAGGATGCAGAGCAAGGGGAACACTCCTCCATTGTTGATGGGAGTGTAAGCTTGTTCAGCTACTTTGGAATGCAGTATGGCGGTTTCTCAGAAAACTGAGAATCAATCTCCCCAAGGACTCAGAAATACCACTTCTGGGTGTATACCCTAAAGATGCACAGTCACACTCCAAAGGCATTAGTTCAACTATGTTCATAGCAGCGTTATTTGTAATAGCAAGAACCTGGAAACCACCTAGATGTCCCTCAACTGAAGAATGGATTAACAAACTGTGATATATCTACACAATGGAGTACTACTCAGCAGTAAGAAAGAATGATATCCTAAAATTTGCAGGCAAATGGATGGATTTGGAGAATATCCTCCTGAGCAAGGTAATCCAAACTCAGAAAGATAAGCAGGGGATGTATTCACTCATTAGTGGACTCTAAACCAACAAACAAACAAACAAGAAAAAAAGCAAAGCATGCCCAAGCTGCAAACCACAACCACTGAACAGCTTGGGATCAAAAACACCCTGGACTGACTCCTTGGATCCCACTCCCCCTAGAGGAACACCTGATTTAGTCTTGAAGTTGGGGGGAGAAAACTGGATCTGCCAGGAGTGGAGACTGAACTAAGCAATATTGGGACAGTGGAACCATGGGACTGTCTGCTGCCTGCCCAGGGAGGAGGTGGGGAGTTGAGGAGAAGAAAGAATGACCTGATGTGGCGGGAGGGGGAAGGGACCTTGAATAAGGATATACAAGGATAGAAAATGTGACTTCTTTGATAATAATAATAATAATAATAATAATAATAATAAAGATTATCTGTGCAGTCCTGGAACTTTCCCATTTATAGCTATTGTTCTTTCGTTGTTCTACTTATTTATTGAATAAAAATAAGCAAAACTTAAAAAAAAGAACACATAGTTTAAAAATAATGCTATGTGCCAACAACCACCTAAACAAATTCCTGAGATACCAAGGAAAGAGGTGGTTCTCCTTTAAAGTAGTTTTCATGGAAGAGCTGAGAAGAAAAAGAACCAATGAATCACGTGAGACCAGTGGGGAGGTCAGTTTCGGGGGGGGGGGAAGCATGGGCAGAGTCTTCCAGGAAGGAAAAGGTGTGGGTGAGTCCCTGACACACAGCTAAGTGGCCATAGAGCAGAGAAGGGGAAGTGTGGCTTCAAGTACAAACAAAGGTCAGACAGATAAGCCACAGGGATATGGATAGACCTCAAGCTCTGTGGGACACATTTAAAGTTTTAAGCAGGGAAGATGTAAGGTTACCTCTTTTATGTTTTATCTTTCAAAAGTTTCTCTGAGTGCTTTCTAGGGAATATATTCCAAGGGGACAAGTGTCTGTAAGCTATTCTACCATGTTTAAATGTGCTGGTTGAGACCGATGAAAGACTGTCCTTCTGATGTCCACAAACTCTATCTCTCTTGGGAGCATACTTTAAAGGATATGCAGGACATTGAAGAACTTCAGCTCTCAAAAGAGTGGAGTTCATCACTCATGTTTTTCACTTTTTTCTTCTTTATTAATTTAAATAGCTAACTAGGCTAAAAGAGACGTAAAAATAAGACCTTAATTACAAAACAAAATTTGACTTAGCATTAATACTAAGAATTAATGTACATACTCGGGAAGGTGGTAAGTGGGTAAAAACACTAAACAAAGGATTTGTACAAAGAAGGAAGTCAGACATCATCAAGCAATCAGTTGCAACTGAGTTCCACCCATTAGAGGAAGTATAACATGACTGGAGTTTGTCTGTAGGCTGGTGAAATTATTGTTTGGAGGATAAATTTTTATTCTTTTCCTTTCACAATCTCCTAGCAGGTGCTAGGGTGTAAAAGATGTGCCCCTGAAATGTGTCCAGAGCAAACTCAGAGGTGAAGAAACTTCAGGTCCGGGGCACCCGCACAGAGAAGCCTTCTCCAGGGCCAGGGTCACATCCAAGGTTCTAATCTCAGACTTTCACTAGCAGACTTTCCCTACGCTAAAGCGGGTTTTCCCCAGGATTCCCTAGCAGAAGGGACCTTCCATGATCAGGTCCCGCCTCCAGGGTTAGCTGCATCATCATAGACAGACAGACCACCAACCATGTCCAAAGCAGAATCAGAGGTGAGAGGACTTCAGATCCGGGCCACTCACATGGTGAATCCCTCAACCAGGCTGGGGTCATATCCAAGTTCCTGATATCAGACTCTTGCTAGCAGAGAAGCTATAGGCTAAAGATGGGAGGGGGCTTCCCCAGCGATTCCTAGCAGGAGGGACCTCCCATGGCTGGGCCCTACCTCCAGGGTGAACTGCATCATCATAGACAGACAGACAGACAGACAGACAGACAGACAAACAGATGTCTTTGAAACACATACCAGCGTCCAGAGCAGAGTCACAGTCATGTACACCCCATGTACAGAGCAGACAGGAGACACGCAAGCCCTGTAGCCACAACTAACTAAGAGCTGATTAAGTGCGAACAACTGAAGCAATGGGCAGATGCTAGTGCAAGAATACATATAACAATATGTATTGTTGTTCTTTAACAACAAGGCAACACCAGAAGAAACTGGTGGTTCTACAACATCAAGACTTGAACAGAGCAATGAAGAGAAAACAGAAGGAAACAACATCAAAAACACCTTTATGAAGATTGTAGAAGCCTTAAAAGAGGATATAAAAAATTCCCTTAAAGAAATAGAAGAAAATACAAACAAAAAATCGGAAGAGATAAACAAATCCTTAAAGAAAATCAAAGAAAAACAAGAAAATAAAAACCAACAGATAAAAGAAAGATTCCAGGAACTAAAAATTGAAATAGTATTATTTAAAAAAAAAAAGGCGCAAAATGACGGAAAGGTGGAAATAGAAAATCTGAAGAATAGTGCTGAAACTACAGATACAAGCATAGCCAACAGAATCCAAGAGATGGAAGAGAGAATCTCTGGAGTGGAAGATTCAATAGTAGAAATAGATATATCAGTCAAAGAAAACACTAAAACCAAAAATGGCATAACACAAAACATTCAGGAAATTTGGGACACCATGAAAAGACCTGACCTGAGAATAATAGGAATAGAAGGAGAAGAATACCAGCTCAAAGGCACAGAAAATGTATTCAATAAAATCATAGAAGAAAACTTTCCCAACCTAAAGAAGGAAATGCCTATAAAGTTACAAGAAGCTTACAGAACACCAAATAGATTAGACCCCCCACCCAAAAATGTCTGCTCACCACATAATAATCAAGCTACAAAACATATAGAACAAAGAAAATATTTTAAGAGCTGCAAAAGAAAAGGGCCAACTTACCTATAAAAGCAGACTCATCAGAATGACTTCTGACTATTCAGTGGAAACAATGAAACCAAGAACGTCCTGATCAGAAGTTATACAGACTCTAAAAAAGCATGGCTACCTACCTAGACAACTATACTCAGCAAAACAGCAAAACTATCAATAACTATAGATAGAGTAACAAGATATTTCATGACAAAATCAAATGAAAACAATACCTATTCACAAATCCAGCCCTTCAGAAAGCATTAGAGGGAAAACTCCAACTGAAGGATGTGGTAGGACTGTTTTCTGTATGTAAATAAAGTAACTGTTTTGGCCAATGGTGAGCACTGTAGCAATAGGCAGGAAATCAGAGTAGAGACAGGTAGAAGGAGGTCATAGTTAGTCTCCATCTAACTCCTGAAGAAGAGCCATGTAAGGAATCTAGGTAAGCCACAGGCAGGGACACATGGCAGGTAGATTACTAGAAATAGGTTGAATTAAGATGAAAGAACTAGCTAGTAATGTGCCTGACATATAGGCCAAAAAGTATGAAATTAATGCAAGCATCTGAAACATTTATTTGGAGAATAAAAGCCGCTGCAGTCAAGGTCAGAACCTCTGCGGCAAAAGGGTCTGGAAATCTACAACAGAAGGATCCCAGATAAACACATGAAACCACAAACAATCAATGATCCCACAGAAGAAATGCCCAAAGAAAGGAAATACATACAAGCTACCACCAAAAATAATAGGAAATAACAATCAGTGGTCACTAATATCCCTTAATATCAATGAACTCGATTCACCTATAAAAAGACACACTAACATGATGGATACAAAACCAGAAATCATGCTTCTGCTGCATAAAAGAAACACATCTTAACCCCAAAGACAGACACAGGCTCAGAGTAAATGGTTGAGAAAAGATTTTCCAATCAAATGGCCCCCAAAAACAGCTGGTATTGCCATACTGCCATCCTAATATCTAACAAAGTAGACTTCAAACTAAAATCAATTAAAAGAGAGCAGGATGAACATTACTTATTCATCTCAGAAAAAAGTGATCAAGATGAGATTTCAATCCTGAATATTTAAGCCCCTAATACAAGGGCACCTACATATGTAAAACAAACAACACTAAACCTTAAGCCCCATCTCACACTCTAATCATGGGAGACTTCAATACCCCATTTTCACCCCTGGATAGGTCAACTAGACAGAGACGCAACAGAGAAATAAGGAGTCTAACAGAGGTTATGATGCAAATGGATTTAATAGATATTTATAGAAATTTCCACCCAAACTCAAGGGAATATACATATTTATCAGCACCACATGAAACTTTCTCAAAATTGACCACATACAGCAAATATCAGTAGATTAAAAAAATGGAAATAATCCCTTGTATCATATCAGACCACCATGGTCTAAAGTTAGAGTTCAACAACATCAAATATCACAGAAAGCCTACCAAACCATAAAAACTAAACATCACTCAACTGAACCACCTCTGGGTCAAGGAAGAAATTAAGAAAGAAATCAAAGACTTCCTAGAATTTAACAAAAATGAATCCACAACATATGCAAACATATGGGACACAATGAAAGCAGTCTTAAGAGAAAAATTAATAGCACTAGATGCCTATATGAAAAACCTAGAGAAATCCCATACTAGAGAACTAACAGCACAGCAGAAAACCTCAGAACAATTAGAAGCAAACTCCCCTAGAAGGAATAGATGGCAGAAAATGATCAAACATAGAACAGAAACAAAAACAATAGAAAGAATTAATGAATCAAAGAGTTAGTCCTTTGAGAAAGTACAAGATAAATAAAATCTTATCCAAACTAACCAAAAAGCAGAGAAAGTATCCAAATCAACAAAATCAGGAATGAAAGGGGGGATATAACAACAGACCCCCACAAAATCCAGAGAATTATCAGGTCATATGTTGAAAATCTATATTCCACAAAAATGGAAAACTTAGAAGAAATGGACAGCTTTCTCAACAGGTAACACTTACCAAAATTAAATCAATGTCAGATTAAATACCTAAACGGACCTATAACTCCAAAGAAAATTGAAGCTGTCATTAAAAGCCTCCCAAGTAAAAAAAAAAAAGCCCAGGTCTAGATGCTTTCTGTGTAGAATTCTACCAGACATTCAAAGAAGAACTAATACCAATACTCCTCAAACTGTTTCATAAAGTAGAAAATGAAGGAAAATTACAAAACTCTTTTTATGAGGCCACAATATCCCTAACATCCAAGCCACTCAAAGACCCAACAAAGAAAAAGAATTACAGACCAATTTCCATCATTAATATTGATGCCAAAAATTCTCAACAAAATTCTGGCAAATCATTCACAAAGACATAAAAAGTATCATTCACCATAATCAAATAGTCTTAATCCCAGAAATGCAGGGATGGTTCAACATATGAAAAACTGTAAATATCATCCATCATATAAACAAACTGATGGGAAAAAAACCACATGATTATATCCTTAAATGCTAAAAAATTGCCTTTGGAAAGATCCAACACTCCTTTATGATAAACGTCCTAGAGAGATCAGGAATACAGGGAAAATATCTAAATAAAATAAAGGTGATTTACAAAAAGCCAACAGCCAACATCAACCTAAATGGAGAAATACTCAAACCAATCCTACTAAAATCAGGAACTAGACAAATCTGTCCTCTCTCCCCTTATCTATTCAATATAGTTCTTGAAGTTTTAGCTAAAGCAATAAGAGAACAGAAGATTAAGGGGATACAAATGGGAAAAGAAGTGGAACTATCTCTATTTGCTGATGATATGATTGTATACATAAGTGATCCACAAAATTCTACCAGGAAACTTCTGCAGCTGATAAACACCTTCAGCAATGTAGCAGAATACAAGATTAACTCAAAGAAATCAGTAGACCTCCTGTACACTAAAGATAAAAGGGCTGAAAAAGAAATAAGGGAAACATCACCCTTTATAATAGCTGCAAATAGCATTAAATACCTTGAAGTAAATATAACCAAAGAAGTAACAGATCTATTTGACAAAAACTTTAAATCACTGAAGAAAGAAATTGAAGAGGATATCAAAAATGGGAAGATCTCCCATGTTCCTGGATAGATAAGTTCAACACAGGTAAATGGCGATCCTATCAAAAGCAATCTACAGATTCAATGCAATTCCCATCAAAATCCCAACCCAGTTTTTTTTATTTTTTATTATGAATAAAGTCACATTTTTTAAAATTTTTTTATTATGAATAAAGTCACATTTTCTATCCGTGCATATCCTTATTCAAGGTCCCTTCCCCCTTTCACCCCCTCCACTCACTCTCTGTTCTCCACATCTCCCCATCTCTTCCCCAGCATGGGCAGGAGGTCCCAAGGTCCCAATATTGCTCAGAAAAGCCTATACTCCTGGCAGATCCAGTTTCCTCCCCACAACATCAAGACTGAGTCAGATATTCCTCTAGAGGGAGTGGGGTCCAAGGTGTTAGTCCAAGGCTCAACACAATTTTTTACGGATATTGAAAGAACAATACTCAATTTCATTTGGAATAACAGGAAAGCCAGGATTGCCAAAACAATTTTATTCAAGAAAAGAACCTCAGGAGGCATCACCATCTCCAACTTCAAATTATACTATAAAGGAACAGTAATAAAAACAGCCTGGTACTGGCATAAAAAACAGACTTGTGGATCAATGGAATAGAATTGAACATCCCAACATTCAGTCACACACCTATGAACACCTGATCTTTGACAAAAAGGCCCAAAATATTCAATATAAAAAGATAGTATCTTTAACAAATGGAGTTGGAATAGCTGGATGGTAGTGTATAGAAAAATGAAAATAGATTCAAGCCTATCACCTTTCACCAGACTCGAATCCAAGTGGTTCAAAGACCTCAACATAAACCCAGCCACACTGAACTTGATAGAACAGAAAGTGGAAAATACCATTCAATGCAGTGGCACAGGTGATCACTTCCTAAATATAACACCAGTAGCACAGACATTAAGACTACAATCAATAATTGGGACCTCCTGAATCTGAAAAGCTTATGTAATAAGACAAAGTGACAGCCTACAGAATGGGGAAACCATTTTCACCCATCCTAAAAGTGACAGAAGACTGATCTCTAAAATATAGAGAGAACCCAAGAAACTAGAGCCCAAAGCCCTAAATAACCCAATTAAAAAATGGGATTCAGAATTAAAAAGGGAATTCTCAGCAGAAGAATTACAAATGGCTGAAAGGCACTTAAAAAAAGTGCTCAACATTTTAGCCATCAGAGAAATGTAAATCAAAACAACTTTGAGATACCACCTTATACCTGTCAGAATGGCTAAGATTCAAGACACAGGTGACAGCCTATTCTGGAAAGGTTTCAGAGCAAGGGAAACACTCCTCCATTGTTGGTGGGAGTGTAAGCTTGTTTAGTCACTCTAGAATGCATTATAGTGCTTTTTCAGAAAACTGGGAATCAATCTCCCCAATGATCCAGCAATACCACTTTTAGGCATATACTCTAAAGACACACATTCACACCTCAAAAGCAATAGCTCAACTATGTTCATAGCAGCATTATTCATAATAGCAAAAACCTGGAAACAACCTAGATGCCCTTCAACTGAAGAATGGTTTAGCAAACTGTGGTACATCTACACAATGGAGTACTACTCAGCAGTAAGAAAAAATGATATCCTAAAATTTGCAGGCAAATGGATGGATTTGGAGAATATCCTCCTGAGCAAGGTATCACAAACCCAAAAAGATAAACAGGGGATGTACTCTTTAATTAGTGGACTTTAAACAAAAAGCAAAGCACTCCCAAGCTGCAAACCACAACCACTGAACTGCTTGGGATCTGGAACACCTTGGACCTGCACCTTGGAGCCCATTCCCTCCAGAAGAACACCTGACCCAGTTTTGATGTTAGGGTGAGGAAAGCAGACTTGCCTGGAATTGATGCTTAAGTAAGCCACCTTGGGACCTTGGGACATCCTTCCCTTGCTGCGGAGGAGTTGAGGAGATGAGGAGAAGAGAGAGTGGCTTGGGGGAGGGGGCTGAGAAGGGGAAAGGTGTTTGAACAAGGGGATACATGGATAAAAGAATGAGACTATTTACTATTTTTAAAAAATAAAAAAAAGATGTGCCCTCCAAGCAACTGTGATGTCTAAAACCAAAAGGGTTATCCCCACTCCAGGGTGCAAGTTCAAATCCTTAAATAGCATAAGTGTTTATATCCAGTCCCAGAAAACTGTCATCAAATCTGTGCACAGTGAGCTTGAGGTGTTCTTCGGTTCTGAAATAAAATTCACTTCTGACTACTCAGCTCAGACCCTCAAATGCTAAGTTAACTCTGCTCTAGTAATAAATTTTGGACTAATATTCTTTAAAGTACAGCATGAGAAAGGCAAATGGAGTACATTTTTAGTAATTCTTATGAAGTGCCTACCATGTAGAGGGAATTTGGTTTTCACAGGACAATGAATGTTTAATATTATTCATTTGAGCATAATATGTTCATAGTCATATAATCCATCCACAGTGGAGTCAAAACTGATAGTGGAAGATCATCCTAAGGTAAGATCACTAATAAAATCAGAAACTAGATCAGAAGACTTTAGATGTTGTAGCATCCATGAGACTAATCAGGAAAGCAGAAGGCTGCTTGTGGCTCAATTTTCTTTGACACATTGAGAAACGTGTTTAAAGGGGCAAGAAGTATTTCTGAAAAATCCCAATGTGTAGGTTTCCTTAAAACACTGACCAATATGGATTCAGAAAGAAAAGGCGTGTTTCCTCTTGCGCATCCAAGTAACAGAACATTACTGAGGGAAGTTGAGGCAGGAACTGAAATAGAAGCCTTGGAGAAATGCTGTTTACTGGCTTACCCTTCATGGCTTGCTCTGTTTCCTTTTCTATACTGCCCAGGATACCTTCTCAGAAGAAATACAAACTAGATCCTCCCATATCAATCAATAATCAATAAAATGTACCAGAAAAGTGCCCAGAGGCCAATTTGATAGAGGTCAAAACTCAGCTAAGAGTCTCCCTTCCTGTGTGACTCTAGTTTATGTCCACTTGGAAAAAACAAAACAAACAACAATGAAAAACTCTGAAGATGATACTGCTCAAACCAGGTTAACAGCCACCACCAACATTTTTAACCAGGAAATATTCCTATAAACCATAATCGTTTAGAAGTGTAATTTTAAACTCAAGGGGAAAATGCACAAATATAATTGTCAATAAGGAAATATCATAAAGTCAAAAACATTTTTCTCTTGCCAGAAGTGTCTGACAGGCTGAAAATTTAGTATACATTATTTCTTAGACATAATCCCAATAGGGAAGAGGAGCACTTGTCCAACATAGTCAATACTGGGTTGCGGGGGCAAGAGAATCCTTCCAGTCCAGTGCTTGGAAAGCCTCCTCTCACTGAAAACTAGAAACCTACAAAGTAATTGGAGGGAGATGAGAGGGGCATGGAAAATTCCAGAGTTAAATGTCCAAAGAGATGAAAAGGTGAAAAAAAAACCCAAAAAACCAGGTGTGGGCAACTTAGAGGACACAGATGTATTTTACAAGAATGATTCTTTGCTGTATTCATGCCTCTGAAATTACAGTGTCGTTAAATTCATGTATTACTCTAAAAGGGATCTGAAGTAGTACTATGGGGGAAAATATTGCAGGATTAGGCCCATTTTTCCATTAAGAAACTAAAAGCTAGAAGAAATTCAACAGTTTTACTAGGACCTTGCCAGTTTGCCTTGAAGCCAGCACTCCATTGTGTGTTGGCCTTATTCTCTCTCATTTACATTGCCTGCCTTTGTTAACTTGCACTTTTTTACCTTAATTATATTTTTTTTCTGGTGCTCCCTTCCATACTTCCTTAAGGAAAAGTGAGGTGGGCACCAAAGCTATAACAGAGAAAGTCTGATTTGCATTTAAAGAGAAATCACTTGAAATGGTGTTCACAGTATTCTCTTCACAATTAGAACTGTCAGTGTTTCCCTTGTGCAGTGACAGAGAGGGTGATGCCACACTCACCTTCCCAAATGCAGGAGCTTGAGTTTGCAGATGTTAGACAACAGTCTGCATATGTTTGGAAGACTCACATTAATAATAAGTCAATGATTTCTCCATCCAAGTGATTAACACAGAAGCAATAAATGTTTCTCCAGGTCTTTTTGTATAAACAGATAAGTTGATACTGGAAATCACTGAAATTTTAGATAACCGAGAATTCTCAAAGTAATTTTAAACCTGAAAGTAAACAATGATTATACTGTCTTATTTAAAACTTCTATGAGGCTATAGTTATACATTTTACATGTTTACCACTTCATGTTTTATAATAATAAAACAATGTGCAATTGGAGTGCATGTGAATACATAGATCAGCAAAACAGAATAGGAGGAACTTAAACACTTAGTATCAATAGATTCTCCATAGTAATATCAAGAGGCCTCAATAGGAAAATCATTCTGGTTGTCTATATGCATGAAAAAAATATTAGTCTTGACCTCTTACCATCCACTATCAAGAAAATGCAAACAGAAAGAAACTGCATATCTAAATGCTACATGTATAATATATGTATAATATAATAAATATATAAAATATGTAATTATTTATATTTAATTATAAATATTATGCAGTAATCCTATTATATATTAATTATAAATGTTATATCGTATATTAAAATTACATATAAATAAATGTAATATAATGTATAGTATATATTTAAAACTTATATGTATATCTTACTTTTCACAAAAGATAAATGAGAAAATTTTAATCATATTAAGTGGTCAAATATTTTACAGAGAAGGATTTTAAAATCACTAAACATGAGAGAAGCAACTAATAAAGTACAACTTATCAAAATGAAATAAGTTGCTTTTCCAAAGACTTGAATAAGAAAAATTAAAAACACTAGCCAACAATCAGGAAAAGCTCTCTGTAACAGCTTTGCAACAGGTGGACTGGAAATGAACTCAACTCGTACTCAAATGCAGAAAGTCTTACAACTCTGGATTAAAACACGTTCTTATAAAATGGCAGGGAATCTGAATAAGTCTATCTACTGCCTATCTCTCTATTTTCTTGAATGACCAAGGGCAACTGAAAGGATGCTGAGCACAATAACCATGGAAATGTTGATTAGAATAATAGCAAAATATGAAAACATACCTACTAGAAATAAAGGAAATGCTTGAAAGAGGATAATACCAGACATTGGTAAGGACATGGAGTAATACAAGTTCTTATTTACACAAAAGTATAAGGTCAAATGCTTTTAAAATCATTCTCACCATCTCATACACAGACAACCTTCCACATGTCATATTACCTAGCAGTTACACTCCTGCTATTTAGCCAAAATAAATGAAAGAAACACCTATATGCATACTTGGTTACAAATAAGCAGAGAAATTTTATTTATAATAATGAAAAATTTTGCTAGGAGTCGAGGTAGTGCTGATACAAACTTCCTGATGGCCAACAGGCTCAAGCCCAGACAGCTCCTTGCTTGCTGATAACCATTGGTACAGCTCTAACTGCTGCAGGAGAAAGGACCCATTTCTCCTCCTCCTGAAATAAAAGGAGAAGATCAAGAATCTTCAGGGTCTTCTGGAATGAAGGAAAACATTCTAACAAGTATCTGGAGTGAGAGAACCCCAAGCAATTTAGAAGCTTTCAGTGGACTCAGAGTTCCTCCCTTTCTACACCAAGTTTGACCACTCTTCCCTGGTTGGTCCTATACTTCACTCTGTCGGCATACCTGCATTTAGTTATTCAGGACCCAATGGAGCCCAGCTAGAATTAGCTCACGCCCTATAAATGTAAGCTTCAAATCTCAAGCTGCATTAAATTTCAATAAAGGAGAAAGAGATGGTTGTCTTCAGGACTCACTATAGACAGTCTCCTCAGAGACAGAGGCAGCAGACCATTGAGGCTTCTTCCTTAGACAGGAGGGTCCCTGGAGCTAGACTACAGAACTTGATGGACATTTCTTCAGATCCCAAGACTGCACAAATCAATTTCAGAAAAGAATTTGTTTCCTAGGCCTTTTCCAGCTTCCAGGCACTAAGAAAACCCACCATGTGAGGACACAGCTTCCTGGAGTCTGGAAGAACTGTACCAAAGGCTGAGAGCTGCAGGCATGGTTAGTATTCTGATCCATCCAGGAACTTTGATTTGCACCAGTTCTAAATGCTATGTTGGCTCACTACTACTGAATGTTCAAGTCTGTTTAATTTAATTCCCTCCTGCCCAGCTGTTTTAAATTGTTAATCCCAAATTGACAACCTCCTGTTTATACATTTGATGTCTGTCCACTCCATTCTTGGGGCAGTATAAGGAACCAGTGAGGACACAAGATAGTTCCCTCTGATAGCTTCAATATAATAATAATAATAATAATAATAATAATAATAATAAAAAGATCAACAAGTATGTAAACAGCTTTATAATGGATTAGTAATCACTGACAAAAGAAACAAAGTGCTAAGCAATTACTAAATTAATTCAGTTCTTCAAGAAAGGAACAAGATAGAATTAAACATTTTGAAGACTTACTGAAGAAAAATCCGAAAACCTAGGGAGGTTTAAAAAGAAGTTCCCCAAGCCATCCCATGGCATTGACAGTTAAGCTTTCTTGAAGAAGAGAAAAGAGAGTTGGATAGTTGAACAAATGTCTCAGATACACTGCTAAAAATATCTTGTCTAAGCTAATAGGCAGTCCTTGACTCAAAAAGGTTCATCAGAAAGTGCTGTTTGTCACAGAACTGGGCCAACCTGGAACCTCTGTCATATGCAGTTAGGACATAGGAGATGGGGCATGGCTGAGAGTAAGGTGAAAGAATTTAAACTTTAACCACACAAATGATGGCTTCAGAGCAAAAAAAAAAAAAAATCTGCAGCCTTTGGTCAGTTAATGTCTCCACAGCAAAAGATCTGAGCTTATATTTGCCTGTTTACTATAATGCAACTCTGTGGAGAAATCTCAGAAATATGGGCTATAAGAAAACAATCCCAATATGAGGATATCATCATGTGGGACTCCATGGAGGTGCGGTCCAGATGAAACAAAATTAATAAGGGTATGTCCTGGTTTATAACTAAAAACTTAATTGAGGTAGCTCACTTACAGTTTCAGAAGTTCAGTTTATTATCATCATGACGAGGACTATGGCAGTGTATAGAAAGACATGGTACTGAAATTATAGCTGAGAGTCCTACATCTTTCAGGCAACAGGAAGTCAACTGAGACACTGGGTAGTATCCTCAGTATAGGAAACCTCAAATCCTACCCTCCACAGTGACACCTCCTTCTCCTTCCAACAAGTATACACCTACTCCAACAAAGCCACACCTTCTAATAGTGCCACTTTCTATGAGATTATTGGGACCAATTATATTCAAGCTATCTGAGGGTGTAAATAGGATCCAGTGATCATGTACTGCAGTAAATGAAGAACACTTGTCTGCACAGCAATCCCAGGAACATTTGGAAGTGAGATAAAGCTCCTACATCTTAATTAGATTGGTGGGTACAAGAATGTAATCATTTGTCAAAGCACATCAAATCATTATCCTTAAAATGCACATATTCTGGTGCATGTAAAGTATACCTCAGTAAAGCTAATGTGCAAAGTGAAATTGACTGACTGTAAAAACTGCTTTCCTACTTATGTGCATGCACCCTCCAAAATAGTCCATTTCCTTCAGCATAGTTGAATTGTATGTACAAAGTCAGGAGCTAGGAAACTGCTATGCTGCAGAACATAAGAAAAATGTCACCTAGCAGACTACCTCTGAGGACCCAGTGATCCTTGGGAGCGTATTCCCTAAAGATTCTCCTAGCTGGTCAACACATGCTTCTCAAACTCCACATTCCCTCTTTTCTTGTAGATGGAAAACTACACACATACACACACACACACACACACACACACACACACACACAAACTTCTGTTGGATCATGTGTGAGTTCACACAGGTATCATACTCAGTTCTGCTGAAGTGATACCAGGAAACATTCCTATTAAAATATAAATGAAAAAGAAAAAGATCTAAACCCATTGCCTGAGTTTTCCAGAGTGATGTAAACCATCTAATCCTAAAGTTCTTCCAGAATTCACCAGATTGAGTTCTTCCATGGATAAAGACTGAGGGATGGATTGAACACCTAGCCTTACTTAGTTTTGAAAGCATGTGTCTTCTGAAGCATCCACTGAAGACTTTAAAGCAAGTTAAAGAATCAGCAAACTACAGCAAAGCACAACTAGATAATTCAGTCATAACAAAAGTGTTACATGAGAGAACTGGAATATTTCATCAACAAAAATCAGGGCAGGAATAAAACCAAACAATAATTTGTAAAGTTTATGGTTAGATTTTTGTTCTCAAACCCTGTCTCAAAAAGACTAAATAAAAGTATCTGATAGAGAAAAAAAAACAACTAGATAAATTCTGGAGCTGAAAAATGCAATTAAGGATATGGAAAATGTTATAGCATGTCAAAGAAGAATCCATCATGAAGAAAAAAAAATTCTATTAACTCAAAGACATGCCACAGGAAACTATTTAGTATGAGAAGAAAAAGAAATTGTCGAACATATGTGCTACAAAGAGGAAAATGGGAAAAATAAGGGAGGAGGTTGAAGGGAGGGCAATGCACAGAGAAAGGGAAGGAGGAAGAATAAATAGCACTATGAATCTTGGGAAAAATCATAGGAAGACAACATTTACATTTCATTTATACACAAACATATACACATACTGGACTTAACTAAAGTCATGACACTTGAGTCACAAATATGAGCCATGGGCTATCTAACAAAGTCTCTTGTTTCAGGCATGGAAGACCTCCTTTCCAGTTGTTGATAGGGGATTCCAAAAACAATATACTTTATTGACATTGCCCTTGGTTGCCTCTGAGAACTTGAAGGTAAGGCCCTATTGTTGAGGAATTGCACACTTGGGATTGCACACTTGAGAACTTCCAACTGGAGCAAACCTAGAAACTTCCTCACTAAGGAATAGCTTTAATAGTTTCTAAAGGTGCTGTGGGATTATGTTCTGATACATTGTAAATATTTGCTGCTTCTACTGGTGTAATAAAATGCTCACTGGCCAGAATGCAGACAGGAAGTGTGGGTGGAGCTAATAGACTAAGAAAACTCTGGGACCAAGAAGAGCAGAGCAGAAATGCCAGCAGACACACAGGAAAGAGGACCAGGAGAGATGCCAGCAGATGCAGAGGAAACAAAGCCAGGATGCTGCTCTGAGTAAAGATACTAAGCCACTTGGTTAATCATGGGTTAGTTTAAGAATTAAGAGTTAGCAAGCAACGTGCCTGAGCTACAGGTCATTCAGCATGAAATTAATGTAAGCTTTTGTGTGATAATTTAGGGCTAAGTGGCAGCAGGGTTGTGAGCAGGTCCAAACTTCAGTGCTGGGCCAGAAACTTTTTACTATATAAAGGTGCTAACTAGTGGCAAGGAAGAAAAATAATCAATAGTACTACTCAGCGTTAGATCCTGTGAATTGCAACAATAACTAAAGAGTGAAATATTCCCAAGAGGATAATAATGGCAATTATATTTTGGAGTAACCAACAACTACCTAACTGGATTTAAAGCCCGCTAAATAAAAGGAAATTCATGCCTTCAAACCTTACCCTGTGCCCATAGCTGGTGAGATCATGAATGTTGGTTTCGCATGTGACAACAGACACACTACCAGCTGCCACACGAGAGTTTATTTGAGAAGTTGCTGAGTGGGTACATGGGAAGAGAAGCAAAAGAAAAAAGGAATGATCTTCCATGTGGCTTCGCCTTATAAGAGTTCTGGTGGGCACAGATTTCTATAGCCACACCTAGGGGTGTGTTCTGCCGGTGCCATACCAGGTTATTAGACTAGCATGTTTACCAAATAACTGGTACATGCCAGGAATTCTTACAATGAACCCTAGCAAAACATTGCTATTATGATCCTTTTAAGCAAGTATAATTTAACTGTTTTCTTAATATTTACACTTATACCAACTGATAAGTGGGGGCTCTCGCACCTCATCAAAGAAACTTATTCTAGTAGGCGAAACTCCACAACTGATCCAAATGCATGTAACTGACTATAGGATGTTTAACACCAAATGGAAGTTCTGCAACACAAACCTCATATCAAAGGCATGGGGAATATCTTAAAAGAAGGAACAGAAAGATTGTAAGAGCCAGAGGACCAGAATGTCATCTGCTGTGACCTCATGTTATCTATACATGACAAGGAGTTGTATCTAAGAAATATTAACAATATGGCTGCCTAAATAAGACTTGTATAATGAGGATATCAACTGACATGACAATCTGAATGGGGAAATCTCAGAAGGTCTCACCCCTAGGTGAAGAGTTATAAGCAATCATAAGCTGCCAAGAGAGGTATAACCTATCTTTTCTAGGGGAACTATCCCTGATAGGTTACCCAATCCCAAGTGGTCAGCTGTAAACATATATACATACAGTCAGCATTTAATGGACTTGGCAGGATCTATTAATCCATGTGTTCCTATATGTATGTATAACAATAATAATTAGATAAGAGATCAATTATTTAATAGAGTGAAGAGGACACTATAAGAGTTGAAGAAAAGAAAGATAGAAATGCACAAAATTCTCAAAAAATGGAATTAAATTTAAAGATTAAAGAAGAATGCATAAAGTTTGTGTGATTTACAAGACATTGGCAAGACCACCAACCCTGGAACTGTGGCACTCAGAGACATTCATGACAGACAGAAACAGGCTGAGAGCTTATTCAAAGAAATAACAGCTCAAAACTTCACAAGTCTTTTTTTTTTATTATCATAGAATTCTTTTCCAACATAACATTTTTATTGATTATTTGGAATTTTTTTCCATTTTTTTTATTTAAAATGTTTTTTCCATATCTACCACTGCTCCCCCTCCCTTCCTTCCTCCCAGTCCCTCCAAGTCCTCCCTCAGTCTCCCCTCCACCCCATCCATCTTGATAGGAATGTAAAAATCCAATTTCATGACAGTATGAACTTACCAAGCAGAATCAACTCAGGTAAGAGTACACTGAGATATAATAAATTTTTCATTAATCAAAGAAAGAATTTTAAAAGCAGCAAGAGAAAAGTATCCAAATATTTGAGCAAAAAATTCTCTTATTGCCTTTCTCTACAGACTTCAGACTAGAGCCAAAATAGATGCCCAATTTAATATCAAAATGGTATAGATCCCAAATGACCAAACCTTCCTAGAACCAGAGCAAACCTGGATGTGTTACATCTTCTGACTTCAAAATTTGTTCCCAAACTCCTGGAATCAAAATAGGGTGGTATAGCATAACAAAGGAACGTATAGATAGATCAATGGAGAGCCTGAAATTAATTTGCATATTCACAGTCTTCAACAAGAAAGTTCTATTAATTAGGGTTACATTGTTATGATGAAAATACTTTAATTTAAAGAAGAATGTTTTCTTAACTTACAAAAAAAATTGTGTAGGTTGTCTCTATGTACAGACAGAATGTTATAGTGTGGTGGTATAGTGGGCAGGAAGCAGATAGAAGAAGACAGGAAAGAGGCAGGAACAAAGTATTGCTAAAGATGTCTTACTCCAGTGACCTACAATATTTCCTCCACGTTGATAACACCTCCTATAGTTTCCAGAACCTCCTTTGGGACCAGCAGCTGAAAGCCAAATGCTCACAAAGTGAGAGTTTGCTCCCTTGGAGTAGTTACTTTAGAAACTCCATCTCTAAATTACAACAAATGCCAAGAGTAGGCACAAGAAAGCACAGTCCTTCAATCTGCAGTGCTGAGGAAACCGAATGTCCAGAAGCAGAAAAATTAAACTGTATTCTTAGGTCACACCATATTTTTAAAAAGGACTAAGGAGGGCTCATGTGATGATGCTTGGATCTCCCTGGGAAGGAAAAATAGAATAGATTTTGTGGGTGGACTAAGTACAGGTAGGGATGAGAACAGGAGAGATCAAGAGTTGGGGGTGGTGGAGGGATGGGGGGTTGAGAGGGAGAGCACTCAAATCAATGACTGGAAAGGGAAGCATTTCAGGGTGAGGTGGAAATCTAGTGCAAGGGAAACTACCAGGAATAAAGGATGCCCCCAGCTAAAACTCCTACCAATAGCAGATATGTAGCCTGAACTAGCCATCTCCTGTGACCAGGCAAGACTTCCAATGGAGGGATTAGAGCACCATTTCAGCCATATAACTTTCAAACTATGGTCTCCCTGCCTATAAGAAGCGTTAGAATAAAGGAAGTACAGAGATTGTGAGAGTGACCAAATAATAATGGTCCAGCCTGAGACCCATGCTATGAAAGTGAGCCCACCCCTAACATTGCCTTGAACAGCAGGACCCAGAAGTTGGATGGGCCAGAGCAAAGAAATGTCAATGTAATGCCTAAGGATATTCTGGTATATCTATTCTGGTATAGTCTAGTGCTTAGCCCAACTGTCATCAGAGAAGCTTCATCTAGCCACTGCTAGATGGAAATAGATGCAGACACACAGCCAAACATTAGTCAGAGCTCTGGGAATCCTGCATAAGAGGAGAAACAATTGTAAAAGCCAGAGGATTCAAGGACACCATAAGAAAGCCCACAAAATCAACTAATCTGGGCTTGTAGGGGCTCACAGACCGAGCCACCAATGAGGGAGCCTATATAGGACTGACCTAGGCACTCTGCATGTTACAGTTGTGTAGTTTGGTCTTCTTGTTGAATTCCTAACTGTGGGAGCAGGGGCTGTCTTTGACTCTGCTGCCTGCTATTAGGATGGTATTCCTCATACTTGCTTCAGCCTTGATACATGGGGAAGTACTTAGTCTTATTGCAACTTAATGTGCCATGTTTTGTTGATATTCATGGTAGGCTACCCTTTTCTGTATAAAAATTAAGGAGGAGTGGATGGGGTAGGCAGGGGGAGGTAGGGGTGGGAAAGGGACTGGGAGGAGAGGAGAAAGGAGAAACTGCAGTTGGAGTATAAATAAATAAATGAATGAATAAATAAGTAATAAAACAAACCTCAAAATGTAAAACCAGCAAACTGCTAGAAAGAAATAAAATAGGAGAAAATATAATTTACATTACTCTTGGCAATTATTTTTATATATGGCCCCCCAAAATCAAAGACAACAAAAATAGATAATTAGACAGCTGAGCGATCTCTCTAATCCTTCAAGTCAGTTTTGCATAAGAAAGGAAGTGGAACTTAAGTCTTATTCTTCCACATGAGCATATCCAGTCTTCCTGACACCCTTGGTTTCTGATGTTGTCATCTTTTCTCCAGTAGGAAGTAGAAAGGAAACAGGCAGAGGCCGCAAGTTGTGTAGGGATATTGGAAATGTTCTGCTCAGAGGATACAGAGCTTTAGATGTGTGGGATATTCTGGAAGCCACAGGAATGGCCTCATAACTGTTGATAATAGTACTGTGTTAGATACTTGCAGCGCGCACGCGTGCGCACACACAAACACAGAATGGTAACAGCATGAGTTAATACATTTAGAATTCAGGTGTTTGTGGCAACTGTGTCATGACATCTACATACATCAAAATATCATGTCATGTGACTTCAATTTATATAACTTTTCTTTCTCAATAGAGCTACGAAAAGTTAAATAAAATATACGCATAGGAAAAATATAAGTCTAGAAAGAAATAAACCTTTCAGACAGTGTTGCCACCTAAAAAACCCCACTCTCTGAGACTTAGGCAGAATAATCACACATTTGAATCTAGCTTGGGCCACAGAGTGAGAGCTTTTCTTAACAATAAGTAAGTGCATTTAAAGCAAGCATACAATGTAGTTAATTCCATTGATTCAATAGTTGATACTTAAGTCTGCAGCACGACTTTAAAGATTAGACACAGGAAATAATACAACAATTTGCTATTGTCACTCTGTCTCAATCTTTGCTGCAATGTCATGCTTTGACATTAGTTTGCTCTGAGAGGGATCACTCTTGAGGAAGATTTTTCTGTTCTTATTTGAAAAATAGACGTATTCTTCTTTGTTTCTTGAATGTGATGTTTTAATTTATGACAAGTACTTTGTGCACACAGATGGTCTCAGTTCCTTATAGAAACCGATGGGAGCATGATATTATAATGACCTTGAAAAATATAACAAGATTTTAAAGTAATGAATTCAACACACACACACACACACACACACGCACACACACAATATATCTTTTATTTTTCTTTATCTCTGAAACATTGTGCCAATTTACAGGCTTACTTGTTGGCAATTTAAAAACTTCTGATAGGTGATGGAAATAATTAGTCTAAGAAACTTTGATATTTACTACTTTGTCAGTTGTCATAACTAGATGTGATTCTCTTTCTAGTATCCTGATCTGTTTATGTTAAATAAGACTTAGCTGTCACATTTTGGGCATTTCTGCATTGCAGCTACAATGTGCAATGCATGTTATTTGATTCTCTTTGACAGTGAAAATTTTATGCAAAATGATTGTTCATGGTTCTGACATCAGTGTGTGTAAATCGAGATGGTAATGTAAACAAACTGAAATCAAGTTATAGTATTCAGGACTGAAGTAGATATTTAGCGTGACCCTAACAATCTGCATATTCGATACTAAATTATTAAAGCTGCTCAATTTCGGCCAAGATTCTAAATAAGTTGTCCCATTACCACATTATCACATGGCTGCATCATCCTATGGCTTTATCGTTCATGGCTTCATCCTTCCATAACTACATCATTCCCAGGCCACCCAACTCAAATATGTGTAGAATACAGTGACCACTTTTAGATGAAACAATGAGTATAGTACTTCCATATGCTGCCATGTTCAAAGAATACCACAGGATGTATTTCTCACCCTGGTGCATCTACAAATGGTAAGAAATATACAAACTATCCAGAAAAATGTTCAATTAAAACCTAACCTACCTATTTGTAAATATTACACCACTATGTTTTATTGTAACTTCCCACCCCCGCCAGAAAAAAAATCCTGAATTTTTATAATTGTAGTATGTACTTAAAGTCTTTCCTGATATTTGAGCCAAATATATGAAACTTATGTTGGCCTCAGACTCCTGGGTGTGTAATATTTGTTCATTTTTCCTGGGCCAAAAGACAGAGAAAATGAGTATGTTTTTATTGGTATATTCATTATATATGGTGATGGATTATAAAAAGTCAACTTCTTGAATATTCCATATATTTCAACAATGTTCACTCCATGCCTTGTCCGTTTGCCTCTTTTAACCAACTGATATCAATCTTCATTCCCTGTCTCCTGCCTTATATCATACATGGCTTTATGGTTCTACACAATATCTAGGACCCACAAATTTAAAAAAGCACATGATATTTGGTGTACTCAGTCTGGCTTCTTTCATTGAATGTGATGATCTCATTACCATGTTCTCAAAAGCTATGAAAATGTTATCATTTACACATGATTTTATTTACCAGTAATATTTAGTGATTTCTTTTCATTTAATTAGCAATTGAATATTTCTAAGAGAATTTCTTGATTGTATTCTTGTCTCTTATTGTTTCTTTTAGATGGATTTTCATCATCTTTTATTGATTTTAAAATAGTTTTTTATTTTATTATAATGAACAAAGAAGTCACACTTCCTATCCTTGTATGTGGTGGGAGGGGGATTTTAAAATAGTTTTTAACATATAAATATTTACCTTTTCTGTACAGTTCCCAATCTTCCTTAAAGTGTTTTCTTTTAAACTTTGTATTGAGTTTTTCATACAAATATTATTTATTTTGCCAAGCTGGTACTATCAAATTTTGCTAGTGGTCTCTTTGCCAAATGGTATCATTTTAGATTTAGGTAGGACTGAATTACAGTGCTCCCTAATGTGTTGTATACTTAGAAAAACTGGAACTATAACATAATTACATCATTTCCCTCTTTTCTTTCCTCCCTCCAAACTGTCTCATGTACCTACCACCCCCTTGCCCTCTTTCAAATCCATAGCCTCTTTTTCTTCAATTCTTGTTACTTGTGTGTGTGCATGTGTGTGTTCCTAAATATATAACTACAACCTGTTCAATCTGTAAAATCTTATGTGTACATATGTTTTAAGAGTTGACCATTGGGTATTGGATAAACAGTTGGTGTGATCTTCCTTGGGAAAGGCCATTTCTCCTGTTCTCAGCATTCCCTGTTTGTCTGTAGCTCTTTGTGGACTTGAGGCCTCATGAACTATCCATACTTAACATGTCTATTGATATCTCTTGCTCAGGTCATGTTTAGGTAGTCATGTTGTTAAGACTTCATGGGTTAATTTCTCTAATACTTCTAGGAGACACAATCTCACAGCAAATTTCCTCCTCTTTTGACTCATACTCACCAGCAATAGTCCCTGACCCTTAGATGCAAATCAGTTTTGTTTTGAAAGTTGCATACTTATTTATATATCTAGATTTAACTTTATTTTTAGACATGTCAAAAGACATTCTTGTCTTTTTATTACCTACCACTGCATTCTCATTAATCTCTGGAGATGAAGAATGGAATTATTTAGCCCTTCTGCTCAGAGAATGCCAAATGGTATTTTGTCTGTGTGTAGTCTAGGATTGTAACCATAATCTTCTTTAGGGAGGTGCTTTGGGATTTGATGCAAACAAATATCTGAAATGCAATATAGAAATACAATAAATCCCACAGAGCTCACCACTATCACATTCCTCATAGTCTAGGCATACAGAAGGAAGAATAGATGGGCTAAGTGCAAGTTGGGATGGTAATGTGATGGGCAGTACTAAGGGACCCAAAGTTTAAGCTCTTACACTTGGACTTTCTTAATTTACAATATGCAAGTCATGGAAATCCCTCTCTAGCTAACATTGCCAACCTTGAGGCTAATAATAACCTCCTCCTCATTTTAGCATCACATGTAAACAGATTGCAAAAGCTATAAGTAAAGTGCTTTGAAGAGGAAAGAAAGTAACATATTAACATAATCTGAAAATAATTTCTGGGTGTTGGGCTATTAGATAAATACAAGTACTTTGAGATTTATAATGCTATAAAATATTCCCCCACATCATACATACATAAACACACACACACACACACACACACACACACACAGAGTTACTCAGCCACTGATGATAAAATGGAAAAATCCAGAGAATCTAGGAGGCCTCTGGCTGTCATTGAGTTAAAAGTGACATAATGGAAAATAGTAAAGAGCATGTTCCCTGTGCTGACAAATGCACTCTCTATTCTCCTTTGTCCCTCTCAGTGGCCAGATGACACAGCAAATGCCCTGACTCCCTGAACTTTGTTTACTTATCTCCAAAGCGTAAATACAAAGTTAGACATTTGTAAAAGAACAGAAGCAAAACATCCAATGAGTTAATTTTCTGGTGCTAACATTCATACTTGCTGGAGATCTAACAGAAACAACTATGGACTCTGAAAGACTCAGAAGTCAAGTTTACACTTGCCTCACAAAGGTAGCAAGAGCCTCATGGTTGCTGAATTGAGGAAAACTGACAGCTCTTATAGCCTCTTCTCAAGAGAGCCTGAGGAGTACGTTTCCTAACTTTGCCTGTTGCATCAGCAGTCTCATTCAGTGAGAATACTCAACTTCCCCTTCTCCTGTTCATGACCTAAGATAATGCACTAAATTGTTTCATAATAGGAAGGGAATGATTTTTGACTAAAGATAGTCTAGCAGGCCTGTTCCATTTTCAGGGCTTTAAAAATAATAGCAGCTAAGAATAAGATTTAGAGAGGATGTAATTGCAAAATGAGCATCAGAGACTTGGCCCTCTTCTCCTATGGCCTAGCTATTTCTATACTGTCACAGTAAATTATTGACAAACCCATTGGGCCTTTATTGAAAGAGCACTCTTCTTCTTGCTCTGGGCATGTGATGTGTGTTATTCTGTCAATGGAGAGAGCAACTGACTTTAGTTTCAAAGCACTGATAATTTCTGAAGACCTGCATTTTCCTGTGTTATCTATGTTTATTTCTATACCACAGAAAGGAAGACCAACATGCCAGGGCTGAGAGAATAAATAGAAAGTGAATACACTGATTGTTAAGCATTTCTGGGCTACGATCTAGTAGATACTGACCCTGGCAATAAGTAGAAAAGGAGAAGAAGTGCAGTGTCAGAGAGATGTTGCAGGCTGCCACCCAGAAACAAGATATAATGAAACACAGGTAAAGCCATGGAACACAAGGAAATATATAGATTAATAGAAATAGTTTAAATTAATAGCTAGTTGGTAATGAGCCTGAGCCATAGGCTAAATAGTTTGTCATTAATATAAGCCTCTTTGTAATTATTTCACAAGCAGCTGTAGGACTGCAGGTGGGAGACATTCATCTGTACTGAGGGACCCAGATGCCACAGAAAAACTTTTGGCTACATAAGATCTCTAGTCTTAGTGCTAGATGCAGTCACTTCCCACTCCCACCTGTACTGATACTATAGAACTAGAACTTCCAAAAGTATGTGGGCAAGGAAATGCCTGGCCCTATGGAGCCAACAGATGCTTTGAGAGCAGCAGATTTCCCAGGGTAGAAATGAGGTCACAGCTATACCTCTACAATCTTTTATTGAGTTCATGCTCACTTATTTCTGTTCAACTAGCATGCCTCAAGAGCATTGGGGCTGGAAATGTGTCCATAGACCAACCTGGTCACTAGCCTGCATCTCCAATTTGAAGAGCTATGTTGGAGAAAATGAAATTGGCATGGTTTTGCAGTCTTTCTGTTCCTATGACATTGAAAACTCTGTGGTGAGAAAATGAGGCTCAAGGGAACTCGTTCTTTCCTAACTCTGTAAGCCTACTGCCTTATGTGCCTTGTGAGCACAGCTCTTACATGACCTTTCAGGCCCTTTCCATGGGCATCTCCAGCTCCTCAGAGTCAAGGCAAATGCTGCTGCCCCAGGCTTTCTCTATGAACTGGGATCAAATTCCCCTGTGGTTCATAAGGTTTCTAGGATTATGATACATTTCCTGGTGGCTCTTGTTCACTTATAAGAATTTTCTTCTTCCATTTTTAACTATGCGTGCTCAGGTTTCTGCATGATACTATAACTGTGGATAATATAAGGTAATAATAATAGAGGTATCTATCTTGAGAGCATGGGGAAACTTTCTATTAGTTCTTAAATATTTCTTAAAATTTAAACTTATGAAAATAATATTTATGGAAAAAAGCAATAATTTTCTAAATACATGCTTCCTTCCAGAGAAATAATGGGAAAAGAGACTATTTTGTTGATGCAAATATGTGTTGTGCTTTGGGCCAGGGACACAATTATCTTTAGCAAAGCTAGATTCTGAAGAGCGAAGCAGTAACGGACTTCAGAGATTACAATCTTAAAAGAGTAAGGAGCCATGGTGAAGAGATTAGTTGAAAAATCTTCCATGACAGCTAGAAATAGGTCAATTAAGAATATCAGGAAGCGGAGTAGCTGAGCCCATGGACACACAGCTAAGAGGTAAGAGCCACACCATTCCTCAGGACTAGCAAGGATGTACAACTCTCCAGACCTCAGCCCAGGGACAACCCTAAAATACCAAAACCACACCCAGCTCCACCCTAAACCAAAGAAAGCTGAGAGCACCCCAAAGGACAAGTTGCAGCAAAACACAGCTCCCCCGCAAAACCGCAATTGGCGTTTATTACACTACAACTACACTGGACCAGCCAAGCCTCTGGACACACAGCTGAATAAGAGCTCCCAGTCCTACAACTGACTAAGAGCCAACCAAGAGCTGCCCAAGAGTCAACTGAAGAAGCAAAAGCCAGGTGACAGTGCAAGAATACATACAAAAATATAAAGATCAACAAGGTACTAGCAGAAGTGGACAGTTCTACAGCATCAAGACATGAACATAACAATGAAGAAAAATAGAAGGACACAATCTTAAAAACAGCTTTATTAAGCTAATAGGAGCCTTAAAAGAGGATATAAGAAACTCCCTTAAAGAAATAGTAGAAAATACAACCAAATACTTGGAAGAGATGAACAATAAAATAAAGGAAAACAAGAAAAAGAAAACAAACAGGTGAAAGAAACATTCCAGGAATTAAAAGCTGAAATAGAAGTAATAAAGAAGGCACAAACCAAGACAAAGCTAAAAAGTAGAAAACCTGAAGAAAATAACTGGAACTACAGATTCAAGCATAACCAATAGAATCCAAGAGATGGAAGAGAGAATCTCTGGAGTAGAAGACTCAATAGTGGAAATAGATGCATCAGTTAAAGAAAATACTAAAATCAAAAAAGTCCTAACACAAAATGTCCAGGAAATCTGGGATACCATGAAAAAGACCAAACCTGAGAATAATTGGAATCAAAGAAGGAAAAGAATGCCAGCTTAAAGGCACAAAAAACATATTCAACAAAATTATAGAAGAAAACTTTCCCAACCTAAAGAAGAAAATATCTATAAAGATACAAGAAACATATAGAACACCAAATAGACTAGACCCACAAAAAATTCTGCTTGTCATATAATAATCAAGCCACTAAACCTATAGAACAAAGAAAAAATATTAAGAGCTGCAAAGAAAAAAGGTCAAATTAACTATAACAGCAGACCCAGATCAGCAAAACTATCAATAACCATAGATGAAGTAAACAAGACATTTCAGGACAAAACAAAAAACGAGATTTTTGTTTTGTCCTGAAATATCTTGTTTACTTATACATGTTTTCTTCCAACAGAAATAATGGGAAAGAGACTATTTTTCCCATTATCTATCTACAAATACAGCTCTACAAAATGCCCTAGAGGGAAAACTCCAACCTAAGGAAACCAGAAACACTCATGTAACCACAAACAATTGATAATCCCACAGAGGAAAACCTCCACCCAAAAAGGAAATACAAACAAGCTACCACAAAAAATAATAGAAAATAACAATTATTGGTCGTTGATATCCCCAAATATCAATGGATCCAATTCACCTATGAAAAGACACAGCCAAGCACATTAGATACAAAAACAGAAGCCATCCTTCTGCAGCACACAAGAAACACACTTCAACTTCAAAGACAGAAACAAGCTCAGAGTAAAGGGTTTGCAAAAGACTCTCCAATCAAATGGACCTAAGAAACAAGCTGGTGTAGCCATTCTAATATTTAATAAAATAGACTTTAAACTAAAATCAATAAAAAGAGACCAAGATGGATATTACTTATTCATATCAGCAAAAATCTACCAAGACTAACTTTCTGAAGAATGAAATTATAGAAGATATCAGAAAATGGAAAGACCTCCCATGCTCCTGGATAGGTAGGATCAACATTGTAAAAATGCAATTTTTGTTGTGAGCCTAGCATTTAACGGCTGAGACATCTCTCATGGTAGCATTATTCATAATAGCAAGAACCTGGAAACAATCTAGATGCCCCTCAACTGAAGAATGGATTAACAAACTGTGGTACATCTACACAATGGAGTACTACGCAGCATTAAGAAAAAAATGATATCCTAAAATTTTCAGGCAAATGGATGGATTTGGAGAATATCCTCCTGAGTGAGGTATCACAAACCCAGAAAGATAAGCAGGGGATGTACTCACTCATTAGTGGACTCTAAACAAAAAAGCAAAAAGCGAAGCATGTCCAAGCTGCAAAACCACAAACATTGAACATCTTGGAATCTGAAAGACCTTTGACCAGCATAGTCTGGGGCATTTGAACTGATCCCCAGTTAGGGGTACTGTCTGGAAAGATGCAGGTGATGCAGCCTTGGGGGAGTCAGTGTATCACTGGGGGATGGGATTTGAGATTTAAAAGCCTTACTACTCCTAGCTTGCTCTCTCTGCTTCATGCTTGCTGTTCAAGATGTGACTGCTCAGCTTCTAATTCCAACTGTGCCAACATGAACACTTATACCTCTACAACAGTAAATTCCATAAATGTTTCCTTTCACAGGTTGCTTTGGTATCGTTGTTTTCTCAAAGCAACAGAAAGGTAACTAATGCTGCCACTGGTGATAATAAAATTACTAGCAGAAGTGATCACAACTTTTTCTATCCATTATTGCTGTTCAACAGCCATATACATTTTAAGTACATCCTGGCATCATGGATGTGTCTCAGAATGGAAGTATAGTGTTCTGCCCCAGTTCTTGAATCTTTTCAACCTGAAAGAAGAGAATCAGAATTCATCCATGGAGCAAGCAAAGGATAGTGAAGTATGGAGGGGCAATCTTTGGTGAGTCCTTTTTTTACACAGTTCATATCCTTGATAACCATGCAATCTGTCTGCTTACCTACTAAACACATTTATCAAATGTTCTACAGGCTCACGTCCCTAATATTATCACAATTGCCAGAAAGAAAACTGTCTTCATCTAACTGTCATTATCTCTCATTTGAATCAAGTAAATAAATTCTTAATTATATGACTGCATTTAGAACTGCTACCTCACTGGTCAATATTCCATGATGCAGCAAAATTGCTCTTTTCAAAACACTAAAATATTCACGACACTCTTATTGGAACTCTTCAGTGGTTTATCATCTTTTTGGCTGAAGATGAACCATCTTGAGATAAGTAAGGTCCTGTAGACTCTGGACCAGCTCTTCTCTCCTCATGCTCAGCATTTCACAGTGATCATTGAGATTCTCAAAGATCCTATGAGCCTTTCTTCCTCCAGTCCTGTGCACATGTTCCCCTTTCATCTGTGACTGTAGAAAGGGGTTTCTGGCCATCCTAGCCCCACGTTTCACACCTGCCAGACACTGCCTATCTGGACCAGCAATCCCAAAGTCTCAAATAAACACACAGACACTTATATTAATTTCATGTTGTTTGGCCTATGGCTCTGGCATATTGCTAGCTACCTCTTTCATCTTAATTCAACCCATTTCCATTAATCTGTCCTGCCACATGGCCCATGGCTAATCTGTATTCCTTTACATGTTGATTCTTGGGTGACTGGATTAATCTCAGTCTGACTTCGCTTTCCTTCTCCTACCTATGCTCTGATTTCCTGCCTACTTCTACAGTGCCTAACATGGGCCAAAACAGTTCCTTTATTTAAAGACATTCCCTCATCATGTGACAGCTCTCCTCTCCTTTTCTATGTTTAGCTGACATTCATCTGTGACAGCTTACAGCAAAAATCTTAGCTTCCTAGTTACTCAAGTGTCATTTTCTCCCTACTTGGTAGCATCTCAAATGCAGATGTCCTTATTGTTTGAGATCTTAGATCTTCCCCCTGGACATCAGAGCACCTACCCTTGCTACTAAAAGTGAACTCATTTTTTTACAGTTTGAGTTACACTCACCTCCTCACCAAGATATAAACTGCAAGAGAGAAATAGAGGATTGTGATTGTATTTGTTTTTGCTGTTGCTCAGTAAGTTATTTGTTGAATCAAAAAGCACGGTAAAGGGATATTTTCATGGAGCCTCACAGGAACCTACAATATTTAAAGAAGAGTTAGCCACCAAGAATTGTGCACTACCAATCTCCAGATACATTTTCCTCAAGAAATAAAAAAGTAATCTTCCCAGATGCCATCTTACTCAGTCATTAACCATGATGAACTGCCAAGCTTCCAAGCAAAGGTCACAAAGTTGTTCATGTACTTACTCTCATCTTGAAGTGGCACCAAGTGAGAACCAAATTGGTCCTCTCTGAGAAGAAAAGAAATAGGTTCATTTCCTCTATAATGTTCCCCTAAAGAACTCCCAGGCTTCCTAGTAAATTCTATATGCTAACTTTTTGGCTGGAAGTGGTAGCAAATTCCATTCATTATGGCTTAAACAAATAAACCATTCATCCTTGAATAACAGAAAGCCACGACAATAGTTCCTGGCCTTGGTTCAGTTGATTCACCACAACAGAATCAAGAACCCACGTTCTGTTTCTGCTCTACTTTGGCATCTTTAACATGATAGCATTTCTTTACATGCTTGGAATGCCAACATTAAACCAGCTGCTACATCTGTGGACACTCTTTGCAAAGTCCAGACAGAAATAAGTGTATGAAGACACAACAACAGCTGGCTATCTAATTTTCAAAAAGGAAGGGAAATGCTTCACTAAAAGCTACCCATAGATCTTTCTGTTTCATTAGTACAAGCACAAACTGCTAAAAGGAGTGCAGGGAAATGGTATGTAATGTTTGGTATTGCAGGCTGTGAGAGGCCAGCTCCCATGATCTGCTTCAAAGTAATAAAAAAAATGCCTCAAAGTAGTGAAGAGATTGGATAAAAAACTTTTTTTATCTGGGATAATTATGCATAAATATTTATATAACTGACTGATAAAATAAGAAAACAAACATGCCTTCTAAGGGTAACTTTCTTTTTCACTTCTTAAAAATGGTCTCTGACTCTTTCTGTCGCCATTCAGCTGCATAGCTCCACAATGCTGCATTCTATTAATACAACTACATATCTCACTTTACATACATATGACCATACATCTCTATACACAGTTGCATTTGTTTTTACGTGTATTCACATCTTTATTTTACATACATTTCTCTTCTACATCTCCTTTTATGCAGTTTCATCTTCCTTGCCTTTACATGGTTACAAATCTCCATACAGCCATAGTTATTCATCTCACATAAATAGCTCTTTGACCACATAACATTTTACATTGTTCTTACACATTCTCATACAGCTCTTTGCAGAGTTTCTATATATAGCAACCACTCTTTCACATAGCTTTATCTCTCACACACACATATGCTTCTTCTACATCATTCACTCACTCTTTGTTCATTCACTTTCTCATCCATAGTTATTTATCTCATTTACATAGCTCTCTTACCATATAGCATTTTTCTTTGTTCTTACACATTCCCATACATAATTCCTATATGTAGAAACAGCTCTTTCACATAGCTTTATCTCTCATGCATTCATTCACACATATATACTATTTATTCATCATTCACTTACTCTTTGCTCAATCACTCTCTCTTTATTCATTCTCTCACATATTTCTCACACTCTGTTTAAGGTCACTATCATCTCTTATTTAGCACATATACATGCACATTCTGCAAAGCTTCATCCCTACAATGCTGCTGTTCTTACATAATCTAATTCATACATACTCATTCCTCTTTCTCTCTTCCCCCCAATATTGCTGCTGCTCCCCTCCCTCCTTAGCCAAACTCTGAACAATTATATGCTATATTTTATAGGGCTCAACCTAATCTCATAACATATGAAGTTATACAGTTTTTCTCAGTTTAGTGAGGTCACAAAGACTGGCCAGGGTAAATGCTTGGCCTTGCACGTAACTTTCTTCCAGGCAGAGAATGACACTGAAATTCAGGACATAACAATAACAGTAGCAGGTTGAACCTTGAGTGGTCTGGGTATGTGCAGAAGTCAACTATTGCAAGGGGGTGTGTCTCAAAACAGCCTGGCTTTGATTTAGCAGTAAACAACTCCTGAAAATTATAAATCTACCTGTCACGTGGCCGAGGCCAATGGCCTATTTCTATATTCCTACATGCTGCTCCTCTGGCAGCTGGCTAGAGACTGACCGACTCTGCCCTCCTTCTACCTGTCTCTACTCTGATCCTCCACCCACTTCTATGGTGCTCCACGTAGGCCAAAACAATTCTTTATTTACAAAATTACATACAAAAAAACCAGTCCCACCACATTCATGTATATTCTGCAGTAGCAGTTTAGTCTGTCTGAATTTGTTGTGAAGTCTAGAACTGAAATGACTATTATTTTCCTGTGTCAGTAAAGAAGAATATTCTGGTATTATTTCTATACATCACACTTGACTATCCACAACTGTAAGTGTGCCCAAAGATGTAAAATACACTACCAAAAGGCTGTGGAAAGAACCTCACATCTGTTCTTATTATAGAGCCATAGCAGTGGCACCTGAAAAAGTTACAGACAGAAAACAACCAGTATCCACAGCCAGTTACCCCATAGGCGTTATAATAGTGAGGCTACTCCATGGATTTTTGTTTAGTGGGACTCCTCCAGGGACTTTGCCTAGTGGGATTCCCCCAACACAGAGTTATTCATCTGGTAGGGGAACCTGTAAAATACTGATTGCCATCTGCTGTATACTCCCATGGCCCTTAGCAGGTTGAAAAACAAAAGAGAAGAAAGCTGGGAAAGGTCATTTTAATCATGTAATCTAAATCTCTACCATGTTGATGAGTTTGTTTGATTTTGTTCAATTTTAACCAATTAAACACTAAATAAGAATAAGATAAAAAATTCAAAATTTGAGAAGGTAAGAACCAAAAGTTTTTATGAAAGTCAATTTCTTCCAGTCTTAATATTTTTTTTTACCCAATTTGATTATTGTAGACCAATATTGGTTTTAAAGATAATCTTTTAAAAATGGAGACACCTACATAATTGATGTGAACCTACACTTCCACTCTGGATAATGTTCCTATCCATTTTCTTAATCTAATGTAATCTCTTAAGTAACATCAAAAGATGATATGAGACAGCCTTTGGATTAATGCTTTCTGAAATTCAATAAGGAAATTATTTTTGAACAGAGTGTACTAACCAATACTAATTCAATGAAATCCAACTCATCCCAAAGAATATTACTCTCATTTCCATAGTACTCTCACAGGTAAAAATCTGTACAAATATTTGAGTCAAGTTCATAAGCCCAAATCTAACAGTAAGATTTCAAATATACCTGAAAGCTTAAGTACAGAGAAGAAAAAGTTACTCTCATAATTATATGGTGTGATTTGATTCTTTGTCACAAATCAAAGATTATCACTTCTTAAAAACACGGCTAGATGCTCCTTTAGTTTTTTTAAAGTGGAAAAACTGCATCTCATCCTTCTTTGCACATATATAAAGGCCTTCAATGAATGAAATAGAGAAAATAAAAAAATCTCTGTATTTAAT
This sequence comes from Sigmodon hispidus, assembly GCA_004025045.1. NCBI lineage: Eukaryota > Metazoa > Chordata > Mammalia > Rodentia > Cricetidae > Sigmodon > Sigmodon hispidus. The sequence continues at coordinate 52,660 of PVIH01006073.1, forward strand.
ACATTAAACGTTATCTAACAGCTTGAGCTAAATACTAAAATCCATGGTACTTATAATTATTTGTTTCTGAGACATTCTGTTTTGCCAAGAAAATTTATGAAAAAAATAATTCATACTGTCAAATTGAGTGTCATTATTGTACTTCAGTAAGGAAAAATACTGTATGCCAATCAGCCAAATATAACTGATATGGATTAGCAATTACTCATTTATTTAATCTACTTAATTAATTAATCTATTTAGTATCCCTCCAAACATTTATTTAGTAAAAAATTATTAAGTCTCTACTATGTGCCAAGGAATACCCTCAAGAGAAATAAAGCAATAGGTCTCAGAATTACAGAAATATGACATAAAACAAGTAGGACCATGGTAGCTAAGTGTACAAACACTGTAACAGATTTTTTCTTCCTTTATATGTGACTCTCCGTCTTTATTAGAATTTTTATTCCTACAATGAAACACCATGACCAAAAAGCATATTGGAAAGGAAAGGGTATATTTGGCTTACACTTCCATATTGCTTTTGACCATTGAATGAAATCAGAACAGGAACTCAAACAGGGCAAGATCATGGAGTCAAGAGTGTGTGGAGGAGTGCTGCTTACTGGCTTGCTCTTCATGGCTTGCTCAACATGCTTTCTTTTAGAACCCAGGACTAGATGTAGTTCTATCCACAATGGGCTGTCCCCTTGCCATCAATCACTAATTAAGAAAATGCTTTACAAGCCTGTTTATAGCCTAATCTTATGGAGACATTTTCTCAGTTGAGGCTTCCTCTTCTCCAGTGACTCTAGCTTTTGTTAAGTTGGTATAAAACTAGCCAGCATATCCTAAACAAATTAAATTTTCTAGACTTTATCACTAAAATGAATAAAATTATAGATCCTGCTTAATGAATTTATATATTTATATATATTTATATACATATAGATAGGTAGATAGAAAAAAAGATGATGGAAAGATAGATATCATAAATAGCACTTTGCTTATAATAGGTTCTCAACCATGAGAGTCTTTATTAGGTTAAATTTTAATTATTATTTATTTGGTGTCTACCAAAATACATACATGAAGAATAGACTGTATCAGTCTGAAGACCTTTGCAAAAGATTTCACTGAACAAAAGTATGAGAATGTAATACTAAAGGACACATAGGAATCTCCCAAGAAAATAGAAGCAAAGAAAAGCTCTAAGTAGACAACATGGTGAATCAAATATACACCAGGCTCAGAATCCCAGAAATGATGGGAAAACTGGAGAAAGGTTATAAGACACAGTGTCCCTTTGGTGATAGGCAAAATAAACAGATATATGGTGAAATTAAGAAGACAACTTGAGTATTGAATGCAATGCTTGGAAGCCAATCATGGGAAAATGGAAAAATAAGTGTGCTCTTCCTTGACTTCTGCTATCATTGCGTGTTACTCACTCTTCCCCTTATTTTTCAAATGTAAGAACTCTCACAGTCATAGACTTATTCATATATTCCTGCTTACAGTGTTTCTATGTTTACAAAATATGAAATTGAAAAGTCACTATTAGAGGAAAGGTGACTATGGGATTTGATTCCTGCAGCTATAACAGTGTCTTAGAATCTGAGAGCTTTGTATGTTTTTCTACATCCTGGATGAGAATGACATGTGGAGGAACATTCTAGCTTGTAAGAGTTGGAATCCAATTACTAAGCACTTAATACAGGCCAGTCAATGGAGTAAATGCTTGGATATGTAATTTGTTTCTTACAATTGGTGAACTCAATTCACAAAAAAGGGAGATGGAGGCTAAAATATGATGCAGCTACTTAGAGACAAAGCCAGGATTCCTACTGAGATCTGTTCATTTGGGGAGCCTGCAACTGTACAGAAAGATTCTTAGGAAGAACTTCACGTGTAGTCATAAAAGACTTTCTACCTTTCCATCTTCAGTACTTCCTGTAGATTGAAGCATGTAGGTTTTCTACTCCTGCTCCAGAGCAAGGAAGGGACAAAATTCCAAAGTTAGGTCCCTAAAAAGCAATTAGGATATCTGGTATCAATATGGGAACCCATCTAATTTAATATCATTTTGGACTTCAAAGTTTCCCAAATACTTTCATAATCTTCCCAATACTATGAGAAACTCATGGTACCTTCTAACTTTGGACATAACACAAGTTCCAGATTCCTCAACATCTCAAAATAGCCAAGCTGGAGTTCAGCAGTTATGATCCTCTGTACCCAATCTAAGAGTCCTAGCTTCAGGCATGTTATGTTCATATTTTGTTTTCATGACATTCATTCTTTCACATTCATTGCCAATTATCACTGGAGTAACTATGATATAACAATACTCAAACTACATATAAAGTGGATAAAAATAAAATGACTTCTGTATTGAACTGCTTCACATTAGGTTTTTAAATTCTAGCAGCAAAATCCATCATAAATATAAGCTAACATGAAATAAGGATATATTTCCTGAAGGATCTTAATTCATGGTTGTTATGCCAGAGAGAGATGTATCCATGTATCCATGTAATTGTTAGCAAAATCATAACTTATTTTTTCATAGTGTCACTTTAAGGAAGGAGAAGGGAGATTAACAGAACCTAATCAACTAAGCAAATTAAATTATCACAAAATGTCTATATTGTGCTTTTAAGCTGCTCAAATGATTAAATAAACTCTCTTCCCATTTGGCCTTAATAGTGAAGTATATCTCAACTACTGCTATTAAACCCCAAACAAAATTGATGATAGGATGAAAATATGTTCAGTAACTAGAACCACTAACTAGTATGCAATGAGCCTTTTTATTACTGATAGTGTTTAATATTCATGATTTGTAACAATTGGCAATATTAAGATATGTGTTTTATTTGAATTTGTATTAGATAGTATGGTATCAAAGCCTAATATTTTTCTCTCAGAACAAAGACAATACACAAATGTTTTGGGAGATTTTGCATTAAAAAATAATTCATTTTACATATCAATCACAGTTCTTCCTCCCATCCATCCTCCCTCACCCATACCTCTGCCTTCCAACAGCTCATAGACTCATCCAAAAATGATAAGGCTGTCCATGGGAAGTGAACAAAACCTGGTACATTAAGTTAAGGTAGGACCAAGACCCTGCACCCTGCATCAAGGCTGAACAGGCATCCCACCATTGGGAATAGGCTGCAAAAAGTCAGTTCATGCACTGGCTATAAATCCTGGTCTCACTACCAGGGACCCTTAAACAGATCAAGCTTCACAAGTGTCTCCCACATGAAGAGGGCATAATTGATTATATTCAGGCTCCTCAACTGTAGTGAGTCCAGATTTTCTGAGTTCCCACAACTTTGGTTCAGTGGTCACGGTAGATTTCCCGTCATAATCTTTTTAAAAAAATGTTTTTATTATGAATAAAATCATATTTTTATCCGTGTATATCCTTGTTCAAATTCCCTTCCCCCTCCCACTCCTTCCAGTCAATCTCTCTTTTCCACATCTCGCTATCTTCTCCCCAGCAAGGGCAGGAGGTCCCAAGGTCCCAATATGGCTTAGTTCAGCATCCACTCATGGTAGATCCACTTTCCTCACCCCAACATCAAGACTGGATCAGGTGTTCCTCTGGAGGGAGTGGGATCCAAGGTGCCGGTCCATGATCTTTCAGATCCCAAGCTGTTCAGTGTTTGTAGATTGCAGCTTGGTCATGCTTTGCTTTTTGCTTTTTTTGTTTAGAGTCCACTAATGAGTGAGTACATCCCCTGCTTATCTTTCTGGGTTTGTGATACCTTGCTCAGGAGGATATTCTCCAAATCCATCCATTTGTTTGGGAATTTTAGGATATCATTTTTTATACTGCTGAGTAGTACTCCATTGTGTAGATGTATCACATTTTGTTATTCCATTCTTCAGTTGAGGGGCATCTAGTTTGTTTTCAGGTTCTTGCTATTACAAATAATGCTGCTATCAACATAGTTGAGCTAATGCCTTTGGAGTGCGAAAGTGCATCTTTAAGGTATATGCCCAGTAGTGGTACTGCTGGGTCCTTGGGCTGATTGATTCCCAGTTTTATAAGAAACTGCCATACTGCATTCTAGAGTGGCTGAACAAGCTTACACTCCCACCAACAATGGAGGAGTGTTTCCCTTGCTCTGCAACCTCTCCAGCATAGGCTGTCATCTGTGTCTTTTATCTTAGCCATTCTGACAGGTGTAAGGTAGTATCTCAAAGTTGCTTTGATTTGCATTTCTCTGATGGCTAAAGATGTCCAGCACTTTTTCAAGTGCCATTCAGCCATTTGTAATTCTTCTGCTGAAAATTCCCTTTTTAGTTCTGAACCTCATTTTTTGATTGAGTTTCTTGAGTTCTCTATATATTTTAGAGATCAGTCCTCTATCACTTGTAGGGTTGGTGAAAATCTTTTCCCATTCCATAGACTGTCATTTTGTCCTATTGGCTGTGTCCTTGGCTTTACAGAAGCTTCTCAGTTTCAGGAGGTCCCATTTATTGATTGTTTTTCATAGTGTCTGTGCCACTGGTATTATATTTAGGAAGTGGTCCCCTGTGCCAATTCATTAGAGGGTATTTCCTACTTTCTTTTCTATCAAGTTCAGTGTGGCTGAATTTATGTTGACGTCTTTGATCCACCTGGATTTGAGTTTTGTGCAGGGTGACAGGCTTGGATCTATTTGCATTTTTCTACACACTACCATCCAGCTATACCAAAACCATTTGTTAAAGATACTATCTTTTTTCCATAATCTTGATCCTTCTTTGCCTTGATCATGTAATCCCCACTCCCTCTCTCAAAACTCCCTGAGTTTTGCCTGGTGCTTGGCTATTGATGTCTGTATTTTCTACCATCAGTTACTGGATGAAGGTTCTATGATAACAGTTAAGGTATTCACCAATCTGATTATAGGAAAAGGCCAGTAAGCTATTCCTAGTAAGCTTAGCTGGAATCATCCTTAGGGATTTTTGGGAATTTCCCTAGCACAAGATTTCTCCCTAACCCCTAATGTCTCCTTCTATCAAAATATCTCTTTCATTACTCTCCCACTCAGACCCTCCTCTGGCTTGACCATTCCATTCCCTCATGTTCTCTTTCCCCATCCCCTTCTCTCTACTGCCTCCCCACCCTAGTTCAACCAAGAGATCTCATCTATTTCCCCTTGCCAGGGTAATCCATGCATCCCTCTTAGGTTCATCTTTTTTACCTAGCTTCTCTAGAGTTATGTATGGTAGTCTGGCTCTCCTTTGCTTTACATCTAGTATTTACTTATGACTAAATACATATTGTGTTTGTCTTTCTGAGTCTGGGTTATCTCACTCAGGATAAACTATGTTTAGTTCCATCCATTTGCCTTCAAATTTCAGGACGTCATTGTCTTCTACAGCAGAGAAATACTCCATTTATAAATGTATACTATTTTTTTAATTCATTCTTCCATTGAGGATCATCAAGGTTGTTTTCAGGTTTAGGCTATTATGAATATTGCTGCTATAAGCATAGTTGAAAAAGTATCCTTGTGGTATGATTGAGCATCCTTTGGGTATATGCCCTAAAATGGGATCATTGGGTCTTGAGGTAGATTGATTCCAAATTTTCTGAAAAACTGCCATAATCATTTCCAAAGGGATTATACAAATTTGTACTCCTGCCAACAGTGAAGGAGTGTTCCTTTTACTCCACAGCCCCTCCAACATAAGCTCTCCTCGGTATTTTTTACTTTAGCCATTCTGATGGGTATAAGATGATATCTCAGAGTCCTTTTGATTTGCATTTCTCTGATGGCTAAGGATGCTGGGTAATTTTTTAAATGTCTTTCTGTCATTTAAGATTCTTCTGTTGAAAATTCTTTGTTTAGATCTGTAGCCTATTTTTAATTGGATTATTTGGTATTTTGATATCTAATTTCTTGTGTTCTTTATATATTTTGGATACCAATCCACTGTCAAATGTGAGATTGATGAAAATGTTTCCCATTCTGCAGGCTGCCATTTTGTCTTCTTTATTATGTCCTTTGCCTTATAGAATCTTCTCAGTTTCTACTGTCTGTACTGAAGAAGTTATATTTAGAAAGTGATCTCCTGTGCCAATGCTTTCAAGGTTACTTCCTAATTTCTTTTCTATCAGTTTCAGTGTATCTGGATTTATGTTAAGGTCTTTGAACCACTTAGACTTAAGTTTTATGCATGACAATAGATATGAATCTATTTGCAATCTTCTACATATTGACATCCAGTTATGCCAGCACTATTTGTTGACTACACTTTATTTCCATTGTACAGTTTTTAAAGGTCTGAGCTACTACTATTTGGTTAGGTCTTGAACTTACAGAAACACAGAAAGATCTCTGTGTCCTGAGTTATGAAATTAAAAGTATAAGTCACCACTGGGTCATTCGCATGATGGAATTAAAGACATGAGTTACTACTCTGTGATCCTTGATGTTTGATTGTAGACAATTCTGTCCTCTGATGTTCCATGCTGGTTTTATTAAATATAAGATATATCACCACAATCCTCTTTTGTTGCCTTATTTATTGCTGCAGCTAGAACTTCAAGTACTATATTGAATAGATATTGAGAGAGTAGACAGCCTTGTCTTGTTTCTGATTCTGGTGGAATTGCTTTGAGGTTCTCTCCATTTGATATTATCTTGGCTATTGGCTTGTTGTAAATTGTCTTTATTATGTTTAGGTATGTTTCTTAAATCCCAATTCTTTCCAATACCTTT
>PVIH01006073.1:59475-115731 GCA_004025045.1 Sigmodon hispidus
TTTTTTTTTTTTTTTTTTTTTTTTTTTTTTTTTTTTTTTTTTTTTTTTTTTTTTTTTTTTGGTGGATTACATTGACACATCCCTGCATCTCTGTGATGAAGCCTGCTTGATGTTGGTAGATGATTTCTTTGATGTGTTCTTGAATATTCAGGAGGGAGATTGCTCTGTCATTCTTTTCTTTTCTTTTTCAATTGCATCTTTGTGTGGTTTGGGTATCAGGGTGACTGCAGTCTCATGAAAGTTTAGAAATGTGCCATCAGTTTCTATTGTGTAGAATATTGGTATTAGCTGTTAGACTTTTAATGTCTGTTTCTATTTCCTTAAGGGTTATAGGTCTATTTAAACTGTTTATCTAGCCTTGATATAATTTTGGTATGTGATACCTATCCAGAAAATTGTCCATTTCTTTTAGATTTTCAAATTTTGTAGAATACAAGATTTGAAAATATGACCTAATGGTCCTCTGGATTTCCTCAGTATCTGTTGTTATGTCTCCATTTTTATATCTAATTTTACTAATTTGGATTTTCTCTCTCTCTCTCTTTTGGATAGTTTGGATAAGGGTTTGTCTATCTTGTTAATTTTGTCAAAGAACCAGCTGTGTTTAATTGATTCTTTGTATTGTTCTCTTTGTTTTTATTCTATTGATTTCAGCCCTAAGTTTTATTATTTCTTTTTATCTACTCAATCTGAGTGTGTTTGCTTCTTTTTGTTCTTGGGTTTTCAGGTGGGCTGTCAGTCAATAATGTGAGATTTATCCTTTTTTCTTCAAGTAAGTACTTAGTGCTATGAACTTTCCACTTAGCACTGCTTTCATTGTGTCCCATAAATTTGGGTATGTTGTACATTTATTTTCCTTAAATTCTAGGAAGTCTTTAACTTTTTCTTCATTTCTTTCTTGATCCATGATGAATATGAAATGTCCTTCTCCATCTCTTTTGATTGATTTTAGTTTGAAGTCTATTTTGTTAAATATTAGAATAGCTACATCAGCTTGTTTCTTAGGTCCATTTGATCAAAAAGTCTTTTTCCTTTCTTTTACTCTGGGTTAATGTCTGTCTTCAAATTTAAGGTGTGTTTCTGGTATTTGGCAGAAGAACAGATTCTGTTTTCATACCCATTCCTTTAGCCTGTGTCTTTTTATAGGCAAATTGAGTCTATTAAAATTAAGGGATATTAATCACCAGAGAATGTTAATTTTTGCTATTTGTGTGTGTGTGTGTGTGTGTGTGTGTGTGTGTGTGTGTGTGTGTAGGTATATGTGTGTCTGTTTCCCTTCTTTAAGATTTTCTGATGTGGAATTTATGTGTTGCCAGCATTTTTGTAGGTACAGCTAACTTCCTTGCATTGGTTTCTTTTTCTGCTTTTTGTAGGACTGGATTTATGAATAGATACTGTTTAAATATGGTTTTGTCATATAATATCTTGTTTTCTCTGTCTATGGTGATTGAAAGTTTTGCTGGAGCCTGACTGGAGTCAATGGCTTCTTAGTGTCTTCATAATGTCTGACCAGAGAGTGTAAGCATTCCCGAGGCTGGCATTCACTTGGGACAGAGTAGAGCTGCTGTCACGCCCCTGGGTGTGGCTATGCAAACTTGGGCCCACCTCCACCCCCCCTTAAACTAAAGAGGCAGTTTCACTCTACAAAGGTATTAGCTCAACTATGTTCATAGCAGCATTATTTGTAATAGCAAGAACCTGGAAACAACCTAGATGTCCCTCTACTGAAGAATGGATTAACAAACTGTGGTACATCTACACAATGGAATACTACTCAGCAGTATGAAAAAGTGATATCCTAAAATTCGCAGGCAAATGGATGGATTTGGAGAATATCCTCCTGAGAGAGGTATCACAATCTCTGAAAGATAAGCAGGGGATGTACTCACTCATTAGTGGTCTCTAAACAAACAAACAAGAAAAAAAGCCAAGCATGCCCAACAGGCAAACCACAACCACTGAACAGCTTGGGATCAGAAACACCCTGGACTGACCCTTCAGATCCCACTCCAACTATAGGAACACCTGACTCACTCTTGAGGGAGGGGGACAAAACTGGATTTGCCAGGAGTGGAGACTGATCCAAGCATTATTGGGTCAGTGGGACCATAGGACTGTCTGCTCCCTGCCCAGGGAGGGGATGGGGATTTGTGGAGAAGAAAAAATGACCTGATGTGGTGGGAGGGGGAAGGGACCTTGAATAAGGATATTCAGGGATGGAAAAAAAAATCAGAGGGAAAGCTGAATACAAAGTAAATATATGTGTAGCAATCTTATTTGCATTATCACCCTTGATAAGCCATGCTTTTGATTTTTATCTTCTTTATAGTTATTGTTAACTTCTCAGCATTTTAAATTCATTTTACTGTTTTTCTTGATAAATACAAAATAAATAAATAAATAAATAAATAAATAAAAGTGCTCACACAAGATTCTTTCTCTTTTCTCTTTCCCTTCTCTGGCATCTCTGCTTCCCTGCTAATAAACTCTAGTGTGGTATTTCTGGTGTTGAGCTTCTATTCACACACAAAAAACCAACAGAGAGAACCTTTTGAGTTTCAGAGTCTCCATTGGGAACTTGTTTGTTATTCTGATTGTTCTGACTTTAAAAGTTTCTTGGCCTTTTCCCTTTTCAGCTTTTCACATGTTTTCTTTATTCTGTATGTTTAGTGAATGACTATCAAGTGGTGAGAGACATTTTTCTTTTCTTTCTTTCCTTTTTCTTTCTTTTGGTCCAGTCTGTTTGAGGTTTTATAAACTTCTTTTATCTTCATAGGCTTTAGGTGGGATATGTTTTCTTCTATGGTTTTGTAAAATACATTTTCTGTGCCTTTGAGCTGGTATTCTTCTCCTTCAGTTCCAATTATTTTCAGATTTGGTCTTTTCATGGTGTCCCATATTTTCTGGACAGTTTGTGTGATGACATTGGTGACTTTAGTGTTTTCTTTGACCAACCTGTCTCCTCTATCATATCTTCAATGCCAGAGATTCTTTCTTTCATCTCTTGTATTCTGTTGGTTATGTTCCTGTTCATTTACACAGATTTTCCATTTTCGGATTTTCTTGGTTTGTATTTTATTATTGCCTCGATTTCAATTTTCCAGTCTTGAACTGTTTTCTTACCTGTTTAAATGGTTTTTGTTCTTAGTTTTCTTTAAGGAATTTATTGATTTCTTCCATTTTTCTTTGTCTTTTCCTCAATATCTTTATGGAAATTTTCATTTCCTCTTTAAAGGCCTCTATTATCTTTGTAAAGTTATTTTAACATTGTTTACTTCTACTTCTTCTATGTTGAAATGTTTGGGTTTTCCTATTGTAGAACCACTAGGATCTCATGGTACCATATTGCTCTTAATAGTATTGAATGTATTCTTGCACTAGCATCTACCCATCTCTTCCTCCCATCAGTGCAAATGATGCCTGTTCCTCCAGTGAACAGGATCTTTGCCCACTTGTTGCAGGCAGTATCTATGCCTCTGGGACTTCTTTTGCTTTAGTGGATGATTACATTTGTGGGGGTTGCATGGGATAATGGTTAAGCAGCTTGCTCACAGGAGTTTTGCTGGCTGGTCAGCCAGTAGGGCTTCAGTGAGTGTAGGAGTCATGATGTGTGCCTAGGACTAAGGACCTGGAGAATGTGCTATCTATCCAGTTGGGACACCAGCCACTCACCTTTTGTTTTTCAATAGGTGCAGGTGGTATTTGTGTCTCAGGGAGACACTGAGGTCATAAGAGATGCACAAATTGTTTTTAAATTTTTATGTTCCTGTCTAACCAAGAAAAACTTCTAAAACCACGTGGGGAGAAATGACATTGGGATTAACCACAAGATAGAATGAATTTTGAGATAACGTATTATAGTAAGCAATGAGTAATTAAATTAATGCTAATATGATTTAATAATATATTTACAGCATTTTAACAATTTTCTTTGTCCATGTATATGCATGCATGGTTTGATGGAAAGAATAAAAATTTTCTTTCTTTCTGTAACAAGGTGATCCTAATTATGGCACTGTCATTCATTAACTTGGACAATTTCTTTGTTGTTGTTGTTTTTAATCAGAGAATTTAAAAACAAAGGACCTTAGAAATTTACAGTTTACTATGAAAACATGTAGAAACTGTATCAAATAGATATGGAAACATTCATACCCAAAGGACCTGGGAACAGCTGCTATGAACAGGATGGCTTTTATATCCCTAAGAAAATAGGTTTAGCACAAAGGTGTTATAATCAAAGCCTGGAATTTGAAGACATTTGTCCAAATCTACATACTACCACTCAATGCCCAACATTAATATTGAAAAGATATTATCTAACTGTCAGAACCTTATTTGTGATTCTGGAATATTGGGATTGGCCTGTACAGTTGTTTTCCAATTAATATGAAATGGCTTATTCATTGTGTAGCACAAGAAGTATGTGTCAAAGTTGTTCTTATATTCTAAGTACCACTGGTAGAACTAAAAGTACAGTGAGTAAGTACTTGATGCCAGATAACTCCAACTGAGCATTCTGAGAAAGTAACTTATTTTAGTGTGTGTTCAGAAACAGCGTATGCCTCTTCATTCAGAGATGAGTTTCCCAGATCACTTGGCTCTGAGTCAAGAGATGGGCTACATTTTGAGTGTATATATGCCTTAATATACATCTCTAACTTATTTATAGACATAATAATTTAAAACATCTTTGCAATTTTGAACTCTAAGAGACCAGGATTTATGTTGATTTTCCTGACCTTTTTTAGTATGCAGTGATGATTGACACTGACTCAGAATTTATATTCTATCATATTAGAGATCAAGTTTTCTCTAGTAATATTGTTTCATCTGTACCTTTCACCATGCTCAGCAAGTATCTAAATGTTTAACAATTATTTAACAGAAGAATATATGTTTGAAGTACCTTTTCCAGTGATATTGCATCTGCCAGCAAATGAAGAACTATTAATTTTATTATTAGCACATAATCAATGAATATGCCTATGAGATACAACATAATATGCCAACATACATAGTCTATACTATATACTAATCACCTGAGATTAGTGTTTTTCTTAGCTTTATCATTTCTTCATGTTTTAAGCTGTCAATTAATTGCCACTTTTTAAGTTCTTCCAAAGTAAACAATAAGGAATAATAATGGCCTCACTTGTATGTGGCACATTTGAGCTCACTTCTGTGTAATCATGTTTTGGTATCTGTTTCCCAATATCTTTCTCAGTCTCAAGCAATAAATATCCCACCCTCAGATCAACTGTTTTAGTAAAAAAAAATGGATTTCTGATATAACTTTGAAATTAGTCTCAACTTTAAATGTCTGCTCAAGATAGGGAGAACAAAGCTTTGAGACTTCAGAACAGGCCATCCCCTTTCAGCTTTATGAATTATATTTGTAATCGAGAACTTATTTAAAATGTAGAAATAAGTTACAGTAAGTGTGAAAGCAATAATTACTCAGAAATCTAAGGTCAAGGAAATACAATGAAGTGGAGATTAAAAATAAATCAGAAAACATTTATCAAATTCTTGGAATGTTGCCAATGTCGATAACAAAGCATTATGAATTTTGTTAGGTGAACTGTTTAGAAAGTAGAAATGAAAAAGAGGCAGACATTGTAGTGCTTAAAAAATGAAGTACATGAAAAAAACCCTGTTCCATTCCCCAACACACGCCATCACTCGGCAACCTTGGTAGCAAACAGAAACACACAGAACCCTGGTCCACATCACACTAAGAAGTGACACCCCACCCAGCCCAGGCAGAGATCCCAGTCTCTGGCACCCCTGTACTGAAACACAGCCCTTGGAATCCCACCTCCACTCATCTCTACTCTAAATACAGGCCAGCAGGGAAAATCCCTACAGGCCAGAAGCCCCAGTAAAACACAGTTTGCTGGATGCCCCCAGTTATAAAACCTTGCCCTATTCCCCAATCCACACTGCCACTACATCAGAGGCAAATGGAAACCCACAGATCCCCAGTCCATATTTAATTAAGAGGTTCTCTGTACACATCAGATTCAGAGATACTCTACACACATCAAACAAAGAGACTAAGAGATTTCCTCAGTTCCTATTGGATCAAGAGCAGCTATGTGACACCCTCAATTTCTCAACACCTACTGAATCAAACGTGGCCACCTGAGACCCACAGTGTATCAGTATCTCCTGTATTAAGAGGTGTCACTGTCACACAGAATACACTACCTTCAAGTGGAACAAGAACTCATATTGGACCAAAAGAGGCTTCCTGAGACACAGAAACACCATGAACAGATTTCACAAAAATCAGCTCCCTGAGATACAGACAAATTCTGCAGTGATCAGAGGAAGCAATGAGCAGATGTCAGTACAATAATACATATAACAACATAAAGAACAACATGGCACACCAGAATCAGGTGGTTCTACAGCAACAAGACTTGAACATGACAATGCAGAAAAAGCAAAAGGAAATGAACTTAAAAACAAGTTTATAAAGATAATAGAAGCCTTAAAAGATGATATAAAAATTATCTCAAAGAAATAGAAAAAAATACAAAAAAAATTGGAAGAGATCAACAAATCCCTGAAAGAAAATAAAGAAATAAAAAAGAAACACAAGAAAAAGAAATCAACAGGTGAAGAAAATATTTCAAGATTTAAAAAATAGAAATAGAAGCAATAAAGAAGACACAAATCAAGGCAATGCTGGAAATAGAAAATCTGAAGAAATGAACCAGAACTACAGATGCAAGCATAACCAACAGAATCCAAAAGATGGAAAAAAGAATCTCTGTAGTGGAAGATTCAATAGTGGAAATAGATACCTCAGTCAATGAAAACATTAAAACCAAAAAAGTCATAACAGAAAATATCTAGCAAATATGGAACACCATGAAAATACCAAACCTGAGAATAATTGTAATTGAAGAGAAAGAATACCAGCTCAAAAGCACAAAAAAATATTCAATGAAATTATAGAAGAAAACTTTCTCAACCTAAAGAAGGAAATACTTATAAAGATACAAAAAGCTTACAGAACACTAAATAGACTAGACACCTCCCCAAAAAGTCTGCTTGCCCCATAATAATCATGCCACTTAACCTACAGACCAAAGAAAGAATATTAAGCTGCAAAGGAAAAAGGCAAACTTACCTATAAAGACAGACCCTTCAGAATAACACCTGACTATTCAATGGAAACAATGAAAGCCAGAAGGTCCTGGTTAGATGTTATACTTGACTGCCAACCCAGAATACTATAAACAGCAAAACTATCAATCACCATAGATGGAGTTACCATCCAAATTTGTGCAACTACAAACCATAAATGGAGTAAACAAGATATTTTATGACAAAAATCAGATTTAAATAATACCTATCCACAATTCTGGCCCTATAGACAGCACTAGAGGGAAAACTCCAACATAAGGAAGCTAAATACACCCATGAAACCACAAGCAACACATAATCCCACAGAAGAAAAAATAAAGGAGGCAAGTACACATGCACGCACACACACACACATACACATACACATGACTACCAAAAATAAGAGGAAATAACAATCATTGGCTATTAATATCCTTTAATATCAATGAATTCAACTCATCTATAAAAAGGAACACATTAACATGATTAATACAAAAACAAAATTCATCATTCTGCTGCATACAGAGACACCTCAACTTCAAAGACAGACATTGGCTCAGAGTAAAGGATTAGAAAAAGACTTTCCAATCAAATGGACCTAAGAAACAAGCTGGTATAGCCATACATCTAACAAAATAGACTTCAAACTAAAATCAATCGAAAGAAACCAGGACAGTTATTACACATCTCAGGAAAAATTCACCAAAATGAAATCTCAATCCTGAGTATTTATGCCCCCAACACAAGGGCACCTACATATGTAAAAGAAACATTACTAAAGGTTAAATCTCATATCGAACTCTATGCATTAATAGTGGAAGACTTCAATACCCCATTCTCACCAATGAATAGGACTACCAAACAGAAACTCAACAGAGAAATAAGGGTCTAACATGCTATGACCCAAATGGACTTAATAGATATATACAAAACTTTCCACCCAAACACAAAGGAACATACCTTTTTCTCAGCACCCTGTGGAACTTTCTCTAAAGTTGACCACAGACTCAGTCATAAAACAAATATCAATAGATACAAAAATTGAGAATAACTCTTTGTATCATATAAGACCATCATGGTCTAAAGTTAGAGTTTAACAACGACAAAAATCACAGAAAACATACAAATTCATTGAAACAGAACATCTCTCAATTGAACCACCTTTGAGTCAAGGAAAAAGTAAAGAAAGTAATCACAGGCTTCCTAGAATGCAATAAAAATGCATCCACAAAATACCCAAACTTGTGGGACACAATGAAAGCAGTGCTAAGAGGAAAATTCATACCACTCAATGCCTAAATGGAAAACCTAGAGAAATTTTACACAGCACAGCTGAAAGCTCTAGAACAATTAGAAGCAAACTCAAACATTAGAAAATAATCAAACTCAGGGTGAAAATTAATAAAATTGAAACAAAGAGAACAATATAAAGAATTATTGAATCAAAAAGTTCGTTCTTTGAGAAAGTTAATAAGATAGATAAACTCTTGTCCAAACTACCCAAAAGTCAGAGACTGATTATCCAAATTAACTGAATCAGAAATGAAAAGGGGGACATAACAACAGACACACAAGAAATTTAGGACTACATAAATGACCTAAATAGACCTATAACTCCCAAAGAGGAAAAAAAAAAAAGAAAAAAAGAGAATTTTAGAACAATCTCCATCATGAACATTGATGCAAAAATACTCAATAAAATACTGACAAACTGAATTCAACCACATATAAAAAAATCACTCACTATGATCAAGTAGGCTTCATCTCAGAGATGCAGGGATGGTTCAACATACAAAAATGGTCAATACCATACACCATATAAATAACCTTAAGGGAAAAAAGAAAACATATGATGCTGGAAAAACCTTTGACAAAAATCCAACACTCCTCCATGATAAAAGTCCTGGAATGATCAGAAACACAGGGAAAAATACCTAAACATAATAAAGGCAATATTCAGCAAGCTGACAGCCAACATCAAACTAAATGGAGAGAAACTGAAAGCAATCCACTAAAATCAGGAACAAGACAAGGCTGTCTGTCCTGTTTTCCCTCTTCCATTCAATACAGTTCTCAAAGTTTTAGCTAAATCAAAAAGAGAACAACAGAAGATTAAGAGGATACAAATCAGAAAGGAAGATAGTCATACTATCTCTATTTGCAGATGATATGATAGAATACATAAATGATTCCCTCCAAATTCTACCAGGGACCTCCTACAGCTGATAAGCAATGTAGCAGGGTACAAGATTAACTTTAAAAAAAAATCAATAACCCTCTTATATTTCAAAGATAAAAGGGATGAAAAAGAAACCAGGGAAACATTGTCCTTTATAATGGCTGCAAATAGTATTAAATATCTTAGGGTAACTCTAGTCAAAGGAGAGACAGATCTGTTTGACAAGAACTTTAAGTCATTGAAGAAGAAATTGAAGAGGATATCAAAAAATGGAAAGATCTCCCATGCTCCTGACTAGGTAGAATCAACATAGTAAAAATGGCAATTCTAACAAAAGCAATCTACATGTTTAATGCACTTCCCATCAAAATCCATACACATTTTTTATAGACCTTGAAAGAACAATACTCAACTTTATATAGAATAACAAAAAACCCAGAATTCCTGAAACAATCCTGTTGGATAAAAGAACTTCAGGAGAAATCACCACCCCTGACTTCAAGCTATACTATGGAACTACACTAATAAAAACAGCCTGATACTGACATAAAAATAGACTTGTGGATCAATGGAATTGAATTGAAGACCCCAATATTAATCCACACATCTATGAACACCTGAGTTTTGACAAAGAGGCCCAAAATATTCAGTAAAAAAGATAGTATCTTCAACAAATGATGTTGGCATAAATAGATGGTAGTATGTAGAAGAATACAAATAAATCTAAACTTATCACCCTGCACAAAAGTCAAATCCAAGTGAATCACATACCTCAACATTAACCCAGCTACACTGAACTTGATAGAAAAGAAAGTGAAAATACCTTACAATGCATTGGCACAGGTGACCATTTCCTAAATATAACTCCAGTAGCACAGACACTAAAAGAACAATTAATAATTTGACCTCCTAAAACTGAGAAGCTTCTATAAGGCCAAGGACACAGTCAATAAGACAAAACAGCAGCCTACAGAATGGGAAAATATCTTCACCAACCCTATATCTGACAGGAGACTGATCTCTAAAATATATAAAGAAACTAGAGCCTCAAACCCTGAATAATCCTATTAACAATGGGGTTCAGAGCTAAAAAGAGAATTCTCAACAAAAGAATTACAAATGGCTGAAAGACACTTGAAAAATTGCTCAACATGTTTAGCCATCAGAGAAATGCAAATCAAAAGAACTCTGAGATATCACCTTACACCTGTCAGAATGGCTAAGATAAAAACCACAAATGACAGCCTATGCTGGAGAGGATGTAGAGCAAGGGGAACATGCCTTCATTGTTGGTGGGAATGTAAACTTGTTCAGTCACTATGGACCGTGTATTATGGTAGTTCCTCATAAAACTGGGAATCAATCTCTCCAATGATCCAGCAATATCACTATTGGGCATAGACCCAAAGGATGAACATTCATACCTTAAAGGCATTAGCTCAACTATGTTCATAGCAGCATTATTTGTATAGCAAGAACCTGGAAACAACCTAAATACTCCTCAACTGAAGAATGGCTTAACAAACTGTGGTACATCTACACTATGGAGTACTACTCAGCAGTAAAAAAAAAAAAAAAAAATGGTATCCTAAAATTTGCCAGCAAATGCATGAATTTGAAGAGTGTCATTTTGAGTGAGGTAACACAGGCCCAGAAATATACATATGGTAATGTACTCACTTATAAGTAGATGTTAGACATAAAGCAAAGAATAGGCTGCAAACCACAACCCCTGGACAGCTTGGTAACAAAAGAAATTTAAGAGAGACATCCAAGGATTCACCTGAGAAGAGGAAATAGAGATCTAAGTAAATTGGTATCATAATGGGGAGCAATTAAAGAGAGGTGGGAACAAATCATGAGAGAATGAGAGAAGGAGATAGTTGAGTGAGATGACCAACAGAGAGAGAGCAAAGAAGTGGCTATCTTGATAGAGAGAGCTACTGTGTGGTTAGAAAGAAACTTGTTACTAAGGAAACCTCCAAGAACCTACAAGATGTCTCTGGCTAGGGCTCCAAGCAAGAGTTGAAAGGTTGTCTAAACAGGACTTTCCCTATAATCAAATGAATGACCACTCTAATTGTCATTATAGAACCTTCATCCAGCAATGGATAGAGGCAGAAACAGAGATTCATAGCTAAGCACCAAGTTGAGCTCCAGCTGAAGAGAGAGAGGAGAGAGTTTATGAGCAAAGGAATCAGGACCATAAGGAGGAAACCCACAAATATGGCTGACTAGAGCTATTGGGAACTCAAAAACAATCTCTGAGGAACCTTCAGGGAAAAGAACTATACCTTCCAAAGGTAAACAACTGTCAAATGGCATGGGCAGTTTGTGGAACCTCTTGCATTAGGATCAAAGTATGTTCCTGGTGCTTGAATGAATAACTCAGAGCCCATTCTGTAAAGAGGAACACCTAACCCAGCCTTAATACTGGGATGAGGGACTCAGACCTACCTCAACTGGATATGCCAGACTGAGCTGACCCACCTTGGGACTTATTGCCCTCCTTGTGGAATGGATGGGGGGATTTGGGGGAGTGGCTGAGGGAGGACTTTGAGGGACTGGGAGGAGGGAAGGGAGGGGGTGCAGTGGTAGATATAGAAATAAACTTTTTTTTTTTAAAAAAAGGAAAAATAATTAAATACATTCACAGTGATAAACTTGAAGTGAACAATTGCCTACACAATCTGCACTTTGTCCTTTTAACTCTACAAGCTGTACATAAAGGCAGGGGTTCCTTTGTGACATGGAGATCTAATGTTTTTTCCTTCTCTTTGCCTTTGCTGGTGGTATAAGAAACCATTTTAAGGAAGTAGGACAAAATGTGTAGAAGGTGTTCCTTACAGAGACAGGGAAAACTTGACTGTTTTGTCAGTAGTAGAGGAGAAAGGATTAAAAGGCAATCTATAGAGAGACAAATTTGTGCCTTCTCTCAGATTAGAAGAGTTTCTGGCTTTAACTAGTCCTAGCCTCCTAGATAACATACTAAGAGAGGAAAGGTCAAGAAAACAGAGAATAGACTGCATATTTCATTATTGCAATAAAATTAAGGTACTAATTATACCAACAAAATGAAATACAGTGTGAGAAAAAAAATGGTCCCTTCTGTGCTGTTGACATTGATCTTTGAAAGCAGAGGTTAAGCAAGGTCTAATTTCACTTAAGAAATAAAACATGTAAAATGTCAGCAAGTCATGATTGACAATGCATGACTCTTGAATTAAATCTGAACTGGCCTTCTGCTTCCTCTTTGTAAGATGTTTAAATTATCTCTTCATTGGATTTCCTATGAGAGATGATTAAGGGATGATCTAACCAGGTCTTGCCAAAAGGTCATCTACTCAATCCAAACATAATTCATGATGAATGTAGGTACCTGCCTATCAAAAAATTAAAAAAAAATCCCAAGCCACCTCCCTTGATTCTCTGCACAGCTGTCAGATTTCATTCCAGATGGTGATGACTGATGGACACACTGCCATGGACCAATCTTTCACTAGTTCTCTAAGCAGGTTCTTTCACAAAGGATTCATTAATGCCAATTATAATCTTTGATTAAGGTTGTACTTGACAAATGGGCTTCTTTGCAATTCTCTGCTCCAGACATGGATTTACAGCTAAAGGTTAGCATAATCGATATGCTGGACAGTGTATTGTCAGAAACAGGAGTTGTTGGAATAGCTAGTGCAGGGCAGTCAGCGGCATTCCATCTATCACAGCTGCCCAGTAAGAATGAACCTGGCCATGTTCCATTAATCTCCTCCATCTCAATCAGTAGTGAGGCTGTAGGAAATTAGATCAGCTATTAAGAAGGATGCTGTTTAGAATTTTTCAGGAAAATGACTGCTAAGAATTTTAACAAGAAAACAAAAAGATTTCTTTGTTCTCCTGTGATTTTCACATCACTTACGCTAGAAATATGATACAGGAGGCATTTTTGTCATCTCAGCAATGTGAGCATCATTTAGAACTGGTCACTTCCTTCTGTAACTATTGAGAAGCCACTCCTTAAATTGAGTTTTAAAATTGGCAAGGTATATGCTTACACAATATTAACCTCATAGAAAATTCCTTGTTAAATTTGCTTTAAAGACAATCATCATAAGTTGCTATAAGAAATAAAATTATAAAATGCAGTTGTGCTTCATTTTGTTGTGGGCTTCCAGGAGTGCCAAAGCTGTGGCTCAAGTGTACTAGTATGTAGATTAATAAAGCACTCATCTATCAAGTCATATGTCCTCCTCTTCTTAGACCAAAAGGAAGCCATGGTGATAAGCTTTAAGCATGTTCACAGTAAAATTCAATTTTCTACAGACATATTGGATTGACTGGGAGGTACAAGGTAGAGAAAATAGAACTCCTATGAGAATGGCTAAATAAGAAAGAAGGCAGAAGTGCCAAGGCAGAAAAAGCATAGGGCTTGGGAAGGCAGTGGAAGGACCAGTAAGCTGAAGGGAGTGTCACTAGGGGCCCAGCCACACTCTATGAGGTCTCTTTCTATAATATCAGGCCACAAAACAGAAAAGTGTTGGTCAGGATGAAAAGAAAGAAGACAATGTGAAAGTACTGGAGAAAATAGTCCCTTGGGAATACTTTGCAATTGAAGTCCACACTAACATGCAGGTCCAAGTCAACGGAAATGCAACAGAAGCACAGCTGCCGAGACCAACACTGATTTCTCCTGGCTAGTAAACTAAAAGGTCACATTTTTACTTTTCATTCTGCTTCCAGAAAGCCAGGAGCCTAACTTTATATACATCATCCTCTTCTTCTCCTTCCTAATCAGTTGAATCAATGTATCTCCATGTCTAGTTGTCATTCACATTTCTCTTTGTGATGTCTTTATATTACTTGTGTTCCATGTGTTTGTTTTAAAATCTGACATATACATATACATATACATGTTTTGTTTCTATGTAGTTATAGCAATCTAAATTCCACCATCACACAGCACTGTCAGCTTCCCACCACTGTATTCTACAGATGGGACCAGATATCACCACAGCCTTCTCTATAAATAACTGATATATTGATTTAGTAATCATTTGAAAACTTTAAAATGTAACTCATATACTTGTTCTTGACGGTACTGGCATTTGAACTCAGGGCCTCCTACATGCTAGGTAGGCACTCTACAACTAAGCTACATTCCCGGCATGTTCTCACCTTCTGAGACAGAGTCTCATTAAGTTGCTTAGGCTAGCTGTAGCCTTACACTCCTGCTGCCTCAAGTAGCTAAGGATCATATATCTCCACCAGCAGACCTGCCTAAGATTGTTCCGTACATGAAAAACATGGAAGCTAATTTCCCCAGTTCGATGTTATCATCCTCCTGTTACAGTCACAGAATTTAATACTGCTATAATACAAAAGGCCATATTGGAATTCCAGAGCTCGTGTTTCTGAGAATGTTAAATTATACATGGCCATTAACAATAGAGGCAATGATCACTATAGTTTAACCTTGCTAGTAAAAGAATAAGATGCTGCTCAAGTAGGCTTAGAGGAAAGAGAAGGAAGGTCACTTGCTACCCACAACTGAAGATTCTATCAGAATCTTCAGTAGGTTACCAGTACACATATTATGCCTGATAGAAAATGAGAAGCAGACGGAGGGCATGTGATGCAGAAAGGCTTATTTATGTATCTGGCTATGCAGTCTTGTCCTAGCTGGTCCAGCCTACTTTGTGGGATGAATCACAGGAGATTGAAGCTGGAATCGGGAGTACAAATTAGTCTTCTCTAGTAATCAAGTTGAGACTAGAGACTGAATAATTGTTTGTTTAAGCAAGGCCTTTTCCATAATTAGAGCCTGTGTGATAAATGTGCATCCTCAAATATACCTCAGCTAAAAGTTTGAAATTGCATTTGGCAATAGAAACAGCTGGAGTGAAAACAATTCTGGGCAGTACAGAGGCTGCTCTGTTCCACCACACAGTGCTCGATTATGCATCTATTGTCCAAAGAATGTCTTTAGAATTGGAAGTGGGATATGCAACATTCACAATTGCTGAGAGAGGGAAATGGGAACATGGAGGTATTTTGGGTCGTTCTCTAGCAAAGCAGTTCTAAATGCCTTTTAGATAAAAGCAGATAATAGCAAGGCTGGAGGATAAATGGCAGACTGCAAATAATGCACAAATAACACAATTTCCTTGATGTTTCCCAATGCCTGCTTCAAAGATTATCTTCTGCTGACTATCGAGACCCTTTGAACAGCTGGCAAGAACCAGATGTCAGTGGTCCAGCTCTGGCCCCTTGTAAAATTTATTATTTATTTATTTATTTATTTATTTATTTATTTATTTATTTATTATCTTTATTGCTTAAGTCTCCTAGACTAGTCAGTTCCTTACCACTATAACAATATCCAAGACAAAGCAATTTATGAACAACAAATATTCTTTTTATAATAGCATTTTGGAGATTGCAGCCAACAATGTATTGGTCCTTTTGCTGCTCTAGGCTTGTGGCAACACTGTGACAGATATACTTACCTCGCAACAAGAATGTAAAAATAAAGAAATGAACAGAGTTCTATCATCCCCCTTCAAGCCATCCTGATAACCAGCAGAGGATTAGCAGCTTAAACTTAACTCTTACACTTTCCAGCACCTCCCTGTTGTGCCAAGATTTGAAAAGACATAATAAATAACAAAAACTTTAACATGTGATGTATCAGACCTAGATGTCAACCCACAAAATTAGATAGAGAAGGCTTGATGATACATATACACAAAGAAGCTTCAAATGTCTCTAAAGAAGAGTGAAATCATGTCATTTGTGTGTAAATGGATAGAACTAGAGAAAGAATAACCAAATCAAAAAGGAAAAAGGAGAGATAACAACAGACACTGAGGAAATCCAGAGAATCATTAGGTCATACTTCAAAACCCTATACTCCACAAAATTGAAAAACCTAAAAGAAATAGATAATTTTCTCAGTGGATGCCACTTAACAAAGTTAAATTAAGATCAGATAAACAATTTAAATAGACCTATAATTCACAAGGAAATAAAATCAGTCATTAAAATTCTCATAAAAAAAGAGCCAGAGCCAGATGATTTTAGCACAGAATTCTATCAGAGTAATACCAGTCCTTCTCAAATAATTTTACAAAATAGAAACAGAATAAATATTGAAAATTTGTTTTATGAGGCCACAATCACCCAAACCACACAAAGATGCATCAAAGAAAGGGAGTTACAAACCAATTTTTCCTTATGAACATTGATGCAAAAATATTCAATAAAAATAAAATAGTCACAAATCAAATCCAAGATACATAAAAAAGATCATCTATCATGATCAGGTATGTTTTATTCCAGAGAGATATGGATGGTTCAACATATAAAAGTTAGTCAACAAAATTCATCATAAGAACAACCTGAAAGAAAAAAATCACTTGATCATCTCATTAGATGCTGAAAAAGCCTTTGACAAAATCTAACACCCCTTCATGATAAAACAATTGGAGAGATAGGAGATATAAGAACATAAATAAATATAATAAAGACAATATACAGAAAACCAACAGCCAACATCAAAATTAAGCAGAGAGAAACTTAAAACAATCTAACTAAAATCAATGACAAAACTTAGTTGTCTGCTCTCCCCATGTCTACTCAACATAATATAGCTCTTAAAGTGCTACCTAAAGCAATAAGACAACTAAAGAAGAACCGAGGGATGCAAATTGGAAAAGAAAAACTCAAAGTACCACTCTTTGCATATGATAGGATGTTATTCATAAATAACCTCAAAAGTTTGGAAGAGCATGACCCCATGGTGTCCAAGGCAAAGTGGGAGTCAGGCAGCGAGGAGCCCAGGTCCAGCGTGGAGTGGGAGGTGAGCAGTTCCAGCCCCTGGGCCTCTTGGGGACTTCATCCCAGAGGCCAAAGCCATAGTCCCAAATTTGACCTCCCAGATAGGTCTACCCTGAACCAGGGCTGAGAGAAGCCTTCCCAGCAACCCCAGGGGTAACATCACAGACACCCAGGTTCTGTCTTCAAGGCAGGCTGCATTATCACACAGGGACAGACATCTCTCTGAACAATGTGAACCCATGGTGTCCAAGGTGGAGTGGGAGTCAGGAGGCTTCAGGCAGTGAGGATCCTGTGGCCTGACCAGAATAAGAAATTGTGCAGATTCCAATCTACTTCAGAGAAGAATATGGACATCAAAGAAACTCCATATAGAGCTAACCTTCTTTGTGACAAAAGTTAGCCACTGGGCAAGAAAGTACTCTTGCCATGACTTCTGACATTATGATGTTCAAAATGGACAAACAGGAGACTCACACAAGAAAAGAATTACCAAACTTTGCCAAGGCAAGGTAGAAAAGTCTTTGAGTATATCTTGATTCACAGAGATGTCTGTCAGATATACTAGGACTGTAAGCCAAAGATGGATGCTTCAACAATATAGAAGACACCAACTGTTTCATTTCTTACAATTTTGGAAGTTGCATGCCATTTACTTAGTTAATATTATTTCCTTCTTTGGTCTCTGAGGGAGTTGAAGATGAGATAGTTACAGTTATAGTTTTCTAGTGACAGTTTTAGAATAGAAACTCACTTAGAAGTTAAAGTGCATAAGTTTAAAAGACATCAAAATATAGTTTTTTGTTAGTAATGCAAGTTAGATACAAAGGGAATTAGAAAGTTCTTTAGACTCACCAAAATAGGATAAATAATAGAATATTTTCTTTGGACTTGTCAATAGTTACTGGACTAGACATTACTCATGTAATTATTGTTTATACATATAATTATATATATAATTATTGTACTTATTATATATGTTTTATGTTAGTTACAACCTTTTTATTTTTTGGCACAAAAGGGGATATGTGGTGATATATTTAATAAAATCAGTCTGGAATATAGAGGATAAATCCATTCACAGTCAAACCAGGGAGGTCAGAGAGTGGTAACTCAAGCCTTTAATCCCAGCATGGAAGAAAGAGGAGTTGTGACCTACTCCTTAAATCCCATAACTCCAGAGACAGAGATATTTCTGGGTTTCTGTGAGTTCAAGGCCTAACTACCAAATAGTAGCAGCTTACACCTTTAATTTTAACTCTAGAATAAGATGCATAGTTGAACCAAGAAGTGAAACAACTTGGAAAAGTAGGTATTTAAGGACATGTAGGCAGAAGGCGCAGTGTTATCTAGAAGCATTGAGTAGTGAGGCTGAGGAAGCTGGTGGGTAGCTTTTACCCTGAGAAGTTGACTGGGTGAAATTTGACTGTGGTCTGTTTCCTCTCTCTCTGATCTTCCAGCTTCTGCCCCCTCCAGAAGAAATTGTACAGACTCTGTGTTCAGAGCAGACAGGAAACACACAACCCCTGTAGCCACAACAAACTAAGATTTGGCTAAGACCTGACTAAGAGGGAACCAAGGAAACAATGGGAAGACATCAGTGCAAGGATACATATAACAGTATAAAAAACAGCAAGACACCAGAAGAAGCTGATGTCTCTACATCACCAAGACCTGAACGGAGAAATGAAAAGAAAACAACAATACAAACACCTTTATGAAGATTATAGGAGCCTTAAAAGAGGATATTAAAAAGTTCCTTAATGAAACAGAAAAAAAAATTGGAAGAGATGACAAATCTTGATAGAAAACCAAGAAAAAGAAATCCAACAAATAAAAGAATCATTCCAGGAACTAAAAATAGAAATAGAAATAATAAAGAAAGCACAAAATGAAGCAAAGGATGAAACAGAGAATCTAAAGAAACAAACTGGAACTACAGATATAAGCATAAGCAATAGAATTCAAGAGATGGAAGAGAGAATATCTGGAGAGAAAGACTCGATAGTAGAAATAGATAAACCACTCAAAGAAAACACCAAAATCAAAAAAGCCATATCACAAAACATTCAGGACATTTGGGACACCATGAGAAGACCAAACCTGAGAATAATAGGAATAAAAGAACCAGAAGAATACCAGCTCAAAGACATAGATAATATATTCAATAAAATCATTGAAGAAAACTTTCCCAATCTAAAGAAGAAAATGCCTATAAAGATACAAGAAGCTTATAAAACACCAAATAAACTAGACCCCCCAAAAAGTCTGCTCACCATTTAATAATTAAGCCACAAAACATACAGAACAAAGAAAAAATATTAAGAGCTGCAAAGGAAAAGGGCCAACTTACCTATAAAGGCAGACCCATCAGAATAACACCAGAATATTCAATGGAAACAATGAAAGCAAGAAGGGCTTGGTCAGAAGTTATACAGACACTAAAAGATCATGGCTGCCAACCCAGACTACTATACCCAGCAAAACTATCAATCACCATAGTTGGAGTAAGCAACATATTTCACAACAAAGACAAGTTCAAACAATACCTGTCTACAAATTCAGTACTACAGGAAACACTTGAGGGAAAACTCCAACCTAAGAAACCCAGATACATGCATGAAACCACAAACAATCAATAATCCCACAGAAGAAAAATCCTAAGAAAGAAAATACACACAAGCTATCTCAAAAAATAACAGGAAGTAACAATCAGTGATCATTAATATCCCTTAATATCAATAAACTTAATTCACTTATAAAAAGACACACTCTAACACACTGGCTACAGAAACAAAAGCCAACCTTCTGCTGCACACACACGAAACACATCTCAACTCCAAAGACAAACATAGGTAAAGGGTTGGGAAAAGACTTTTCAATCAAATGTCTCCAAGAACCAAGCTAGTGTTGCTATCTTAATATCCAACAAAGTATACTTCAAACTAACACCAATCAAAAGAGACCAGGATGGATATTATTTATTTGTATCAGGAAAAATTAATAAAGATGAGATCTCAATCCTGAATATTTATGCCCCTAATATAAGGGCACCTTCATATGTAAAAAAAACATGACTAAAGCTTAAACCCCACATCAAATATCACAATCTAATAGGGAGAGACATCAATACTTCACTTTCACCCTTAGATAGGTCAACCAGACAAAGACTGAACAAAGAAATAAAGGGTCTAACAGATGTTTTGATGTAAATGGACCTAATAGATATTTACAGAAGCTTTCATCTAAAAACAAAGGAATATACATAATTCTCAGCATACCATGGAACTTTCTCTAAAATTGACCACATACTTTATCATAAAGCAAATATCAATAGATACAATAAATATGAATAACCTGTTGTATCATATGAGACCACCATGGCCTAAAGTTAGAATTCAACAGCAACAAAAATCACAGAAAGCCTACAAACTCATAGAAACTGAACATCTCTACATTGAACCACATCTGGGTCAGGAAAGAAGTTAAGAAAGAAATCAAAGACTTTCTACAATTTAATGAAAATGAATCCACAACATACCCAAACTTATGGGACACAATAAAAGCAGTATTAAGAGGAAAATTCATAGTACTAGATACCTATATGAAAAAAAAAAAAGAGAGAGAAATCTCACACAAGAGACCTAACAACTCAGCTGAAGGCTTTAGAACAATTAGAAGCAAACACACCTAGAAAAAGTAGATGGCAAGATCTAACCAAACTTAGGGCTGAAATCAGTACAATAGAAATAAAGAGAACAATAGAATCAATGAATCAAAAAGTTGGTTCTTTAAGAAAGTCAACAAGATAGACAAACCCTTATCCAAACTAACCAAAAAGCAGAGAGAGAGTATTCAAATTAACATAATAAGAAATGAAAAGGGAGACATAATGACAGACACCCAGGAAATACAGAGAATTATTAGGCCATACTTTGAAAATCTATGTTCTACTAAAATGGAAAACCTTAATAAATGGACAGCTTCCTGGACAAG
Source organism: Sigmodon hispidus (assembly GCA_004025045.1). Taxonomy (NCBI): domain Eukaryota; kingdom Metazoa; phylum Chordata; class Mammalia; order Rodentia; family Cricetidae; genus Sigmodon; species Sigmodon hispidus. The sequence continues at coordinate 80,618 of PVIH01006073.1, forward strand.
CACCAATTACCAAATTAAATCAAGAACAGATTAAAAACCTAAACAGACTTATAATACCAAGGGAAATCAAAGCTATCATTAAAAGTCTCCCAAATAAAAGAAGCCCAGGTCCTGATGGTTTTACTGCAGAATTCTACCAGACATTCAAAGAAGAAATAATACCAATACTCAGCAAATTGTTCCATAGAATAGAAACTGAAGAAACTCTGCCAAACTATTTTTATGAGGCCACAATCACCCTGATACCCAAGCCACTCAAAGCTGCAACTAAGAAAGTGAATTATAGACCAATCACCCTCATGAACATTAACGCAAAAATTCTCAACAAACTTCTGGCAAACTGATTACAACAACATATTTAAAATAAAGTTATCCACCACTATCAAGCAAGCTTCATCCCAGAAATGCAGGGATGGTTCAACATATGGAAAAATATAAATGTCATACATCATATAAACACACTGAAGGAAAAAAAAACCATGATAATCTCCTTAGATGCTGAAAATGCCTTTGTCAAAGTCCAACACTCCTTCACGAAAAAAGGCCTGAAGAGATCAGGAATACAGGGAAAATCCCTAAGTATAATAAAGGCGATTTACAAGAAGCCAATGACCAACATCAAACTAAATGGAGAGAAATTCAATGCAATCCCACTAAAATAGTAACTACATAAGGCTATCCTCTCTCCCCTTATCTATTCAATATAGTTCTCAAAGTTTTAGCCAAAGCAATAAGAGAATGAAAGGAGATTAAGGGGATACAAATTGGAAAAGAAGTGAAACAATCTCTATTTGCAAATGATATGATTGTATACATAAGTGACTCAAAAAATTCATTAAGGATAATGTCAGAGGCTCTTTTGAGCCCCTGCATGTAGGGGTGTGGCTGCAGCAATGTAACAACCTAAGATCCATATCTATCACTCTGCATAAAACTCAAGTCCAAGTAGACTAAATAGCTCAACAAAAAAACAGATACACTGAACCTTATAGAAAGAAAATGGGGAATAGCCTTGACTATGTTGGCACAGGAGACAACTTTCTGAACAAAACACCAATAAAGCAAGCACTAAGGTTAACAATTAATAAAGGGACTCCATAAAACTGAAAAGCTTCTGTAAAGCAGATGACACCTTCAATAGGAAAAAAAAAGAGAACCCTAAACCTGACAGAGGGCTGGTATCCAAAATCTGTAAAGAACTCAAGAAACTAGTTAGTAACAAACCAAATAATCCAATTATAAATAGGGTACAAATCTGAACAGAGAATTCTCAGCAGAAGAGTATCAAATGGCTGGCAATCACTTAAGGAGATGTTCAGCATCTTAGTGATCAGGGAAATGAAAATCAAATCAACTTTGGGATTCCACCTCACACCTGTCTGCATGGCTAAGATCACAGACACAGTGACAACTCATGCTGGAGAGGATGTGGAGCAAGGGGAACACTCTTCCACTGCTGATGGGGGTACAAACTTGTACGGCCACTTTGGAAATCATTATGGTGATTTCTCAGAAAATTGGGACTCAATCTACCTCAAGATCCAATTATAGCATTTTTGAGCATATGCCCAAAGGATGCTGCACTATATTATAAAGACTCTTGCTCAACCATGTTTCTAGCAGCATTTTTGGAATAGTTAGATACTAGAAATAACCTAGATGTCCCTCAATGAAAGAATGAATAAAGAAAATGTGGTACATTTACACAATGGAGTATTACTCAGCTGTTACAATGACATCATAAAATTGCTGGCAAAGGATAAAACTAGAAAAGATAATTGTGAATGAGGTGACCCAGACCCAGAAAGACAAACATTGCATGTAATTTCACAGCTAATAAGTGGATATTAGCTGTAAAGTAAAAGATAACCATAATCAATCTATAGGCCCATAGAAGCTAAATAATATCTCAAGGCGGGGAGGAGGTTGAAGAATCTCATGTTGAAGGAGAAATAGAATAGATATCACTGGTGGAGGGGTCTAGATGTGAGCATGGGGATGGAAACAGGGGATCAGGTCCGGGAAGATAGAGGGAGAGAGTGCTGGAAGAGACAACTGGAATGGGGGAAAGCACCTCTGTGAAGAGTAAGAAACCTAGAACAGTGGGAACTCTCAGGAATCTGAAGGTAACCTTAGCTAAGACTCCTAGTAATGGTGTTTACAGAGCCTGAACTAGACGTTGCCTATAACAAGGCAAGACTTTAGTGGAGGAATTAGGACACTGACCCAGACACAAAACCTTCAACCTGTAATTTGCCCTGCCTACAATATGTGCTGGGGTAAAGACATTGTGGGAGTGATCAATGCATGACTGGTCCAGCTTGAGTATCATACCAAGAGAAAGAGCTCACCCCTGACACAGTCTGGAGGGCCAGAACTCAGAGGTGGGATAGCCCAGAGACCTAGAATAGAACCAAGCATAACCGGCAAAAAAAAATTCAATGCAATGATTTTTAATGATATTTTGCTATACTAATAGACTGGTGCCTAGAGCAATGGTCATCCAAGAGGCTTCACTCAGAAACTGGTGGAAACAGATGCAGAGACACCCAGCAAACCTCAGAGGAGCTTGAGAAATCCTGCTGGAAAGGAGGCGGAAGGATTGTAGGAATCAGAAGGGGTCAAGGACACCATAAGAAAACCCACAGCAACAACTAACCTGAGCCCATAGGGGCCCCCAGAAATGGAACCGCCAACCAGAGCTGGCATGGTACTGACCTAGGCCCTCTGCACATATGTGACAATCGTGTGGCTTCTTCTTTTTGTGGAAATCTTAACAGTGGAGTCAGGGACTGCCTCTGCCTCTGTTGCTTGCTTTTGGGACTGTTTCTTCCTACTGGGTTGCCTCACCCAGCCTTAATAGGAGAGGAGAGGTACCTAGTCTTCCTGTAACTTGATATAGCTCGGCTGGTTGATATCCATGGAAGGACTGCCTTTTTCTGAAGAAAAGCAGAGGAGAAGGAAGAGTGGATGAGAGGGTAGTGGGGGACAGGTGGGAGGAGAAGAGGAAGAAAAACTGTAGTCAGCATTTAAAAGTAAATAATACATACCTAAATACATAAATAAATACCAAAAAGGGAACACACATGAGTAAAAAAAAAAAACCGAATAAAATCATGTCATTTGTATGAAGATGAATGGAACTAGAAACCATCACATTAAATCAAAATAAGCCAGAATTGGAAAAAACACACCTTATATTTTCTCTCACATGGAAAATAAAGATGTATACATGTACATAATTAAAATATAATAGAAATTACATAATTCAAAGATACACATATGCCATGAAAGTAAAATGAAAACTACTTGAGGGCAGAAGTGACAGGAGTGGTCCAGAAAGAAGGATTTTGAATATGGAGCCAATGCCAACAGAGTACAATGTGGTACACACAGGAAAACATTCTCCTGTTTTAGTTAACATTATTTCTTTCTTGAATCTTTGAGAATCTTGCATTATGGACCCCCAATTCTGTTCACCTCCCAGTCCCTTCATTCCTAAACTCCCCAAAGCGGTCCCCCAAATGAAAATTTAACAAAATTTATCAAAATATATCAAATCAAACAAACAAAAAGAAAAATCAAAACAAAACAAAAAATCTCTTTGGTCTTCCATTTACCTTGCCTTCTCAACTCCTCTTCATTTGTCCTGGTGGCACTGGGAGGAGAGCTGTGGAACACAGTATATGCTTTTGTCCAGCCAGCTTTGCTTTAAATGTTCTTTGCAATGAGTCACCGGCCTGGTTCAAGGCCTCGGATTTCTGGCACACCATCATCACTGGCTCCTCATTGAAATTACTCCCAGATATCTCATAGCCCTCTGATCCTGCAGTTTTCCTTGCCCAGGACCTATCCCTTTACAAACTACAGTAGGTCCTAGATGGGATACATGTTACGGTGGGCCAACCACAAGCCAGGCTGTGAACATGCTTGGTAGCTGAACTACTCAGTTAGGTTAAATGGACCCTTGCCTCAGGCCAATTCCCCTATGCCAATGCCATCAGGATCATGTCTCTCTTGCCCAAGGTGAGGGGTGGAGCCATCACTTCCAAGTGTAAGGAGTGGGGCAGGGCGTCTCTCCCTTGAGGGTCAGGTCAGCTCTCTTGAAGTAGCCAGGGAAGATTAGAGCCAGCCATTCTAGGGCCCATGAAGAAGGGCAGAGCCAAATCGGCATGGCCCTCTGATTCTATCACACGTGGTTGGTTTTCATGGCCCTCTGAGGCAACACAGGCAGCAGATATCAACATAGACCCCAGCAACAGCAGGGCCATGGACCTAGACATGCCCTTCTGCAGCTGCTTGGGCCCAGAGTACATCTTGGTGCTGGATGGAAGCACAGGTGACTCAAACCTGTATGGCTCTGTTGGAAGCATGGTCCCCCAACACCAAAAGGCCACAGGTTGTAGCCCTGATCTGGGCTTCTTTGTAATCTCTAGTGGCAACACAAACCCCAGCTACATTGGGACCATGTACCCAAACAAGGTTCTCAGCAGTAGCCTGGTCTGGATCTCACCAGTATCCCAGGTAACAGTGCAGGCAACTCAGATAAGCATGGCCCCAGCAGTACTGTAGCTCTTAGACACTAACATGGCACAGATCACAGACAACCAAGTAGTCTTGAGTGGTAACAGGAACCCGTGACATCAACACAGACCTTGGCTGCACTAGAGCTATGACATGAAAATATTCTAATGAATCCCTTTATTTTGTATGTTTACCTAAAAAAATGTTTTGTTTTGTTTTGTTTTGTTTTTTTTTAAAAAAAGGACTGGAGACCTGACCATCTTTAAAGTTCATGACAGATAGAAGAAAATGCCTTCATTAACATCTTCTGCTAGTGGTCTTTTTGCTGTGTATACAGAACCACATTCAGTCTGGTCCTACCCTATTATTATGAGGTTATAATTCACTGTCTCAATCCTTTATTTTTAATTTCTGAAGAAAAGATTCTGAATTAAAAGGGTTTTGTTTTGTTTGTCCTTAGAGCATATTTTGGTGTCCAATATCTAATAAGTACTGAATTGATTTTTCTGAGTAGATTAATGAGTAGAGAACACCATGAAAATGAAAAGACATGACTTCTGTATGTTCTAAGACATAGGAACAAGGGAGAAAAACAGGCAGTCACATGGTGAACTTACTAGAACTGTGTTCAACACCAGGAAACACATAAGAATAGAGACAGCTATGTTTATTCCAGAGATACATACTTAGAAGATGAAAGAGAAACCTTTGGGAAGTCTCTCTTTCAAATTATGTTTTTACTGAAATGGAATAATGGATCTTTCTAAGGGTATAGATAATGCTTCATGTTTGGAAATCAACATTTATATAAAGTCAATAAATAAAATACAGGTGCTTATGTCTGTTTTAACACTACAGAATGGACAAACTTCACTCAGTCTCTTAGGTACTGAGACAGTATACTTGTAACACACAACATATAGATCTATCTTCTCCTCAATAGAACCTAAGTAAGATTTTCAAAATAAATAGGGCTTTGATTCTTGACTGTAGGCACACAAAACCAGAGAAAATGACATGACTAGCTCAACACAACAGGTCATCAACAGACAAAAGAGTGAGAGTAATTCCATAAAAACATTTTTAGCATTAATGTTAAGCATGGTTACCATTAATATCCATGGGTGAGAGAAAGGGAGGAAGGGAGGGAGGGAGGGAGGAAGGGTTGGATCTGAGAACTCGTCTTCCCCATTGGCATCTAATATGGGAGCCTGCTTATGTTTTTTATTTGCTGTGGTAGGCTTATTGTGACACCTTCTATTCACACAAGTAAGATAAAAGACAGGTGTTGAGGGAGCAGTCATTCTAACCGGCAGCCTCTCAAGTCTTATGAATCACTTTCAGGAAGCACTCTATTATTATCTAGGCTAATTATGCAAGTGTTGTTACAGAAACTATTCTCTCAGAGATCACTGAAAAAACTCCCTTATGCTCTTAATGCTTTTATAACATTTTTGAAGAGTATTATTAGAGCAGACTGAAAAGCGAATTCTTAATAACTAAAAACCGTACATATGTCATAACACCTGCAAATGCATTGGCTAAATAAATTACTTCTTTAGTACATGATACAATAATTTTAATTTAAATTATATTCTTTCATTTAAACATTGCTGTCCTCCAAATAATATATGACTTGAGTAGTCCATTCTGTTGTGGTGGTATTCAGAAAGGAGTTGTGTTTATGAGGTACTATTTTCCAAATACTATTTCAATATCAGAGAACATTTTGAGAAACTGCATATACCTATTTAAATTCTAATGAAACATAAACCAGACACATTTAAACTTTCAGTAACATATCTGAAGAAAAAATTCAATCTCGTTTGGCTGATTGTGTGCCATTGCTACATTTGCAAATAAATTATTCTTGGCTGCATAAAACTTCACACAACAAATTCTGCTCGGAAGATTAAACGACTTTGAAACAGATACTCAATAATGGAAAAGTCACTATTGCTTTATAAAAGCTACTTCTAAGTTAATGGGTTATCAGAACAAAATAAGAGCTAGATAAAATGCCAAATGTAAGCAAACCTGGGGGGAAAAGTATTAAGCTGGAAATAAATGCAGAGAAGTATTAGGCCAAAATCCAAATTGAAATACTTTCTCTTTCCATGTTCCTCTTACATTTTGGAATTATGATGAGGACTTGATTAATCTGGAACATTCTTGGGATGTTTTACTGCTATTGAGCCCAATTTCTAGCAAATGGGTAATGTTCCACACTTCAAAGTACTCCTGGATGCAATGAAATAAATTATGTATTTTTCCAATTAGGTTTTCTTATTTTTCCTGTTTTACTTGTCTGCCATCATAAAAGGTAAGCTCCTCAAGAGAGCAGGGTGGGAGGGCTATTTGTTCCACTCACTGCTGTGTTCTGGGTTTCTAAAACAGTGTTGAATTCTTAGGAGCATTGGCTAAATGCTATTCAGTTTCCAATGAGTGACATGAGAATGAAGAGTTGTAGACTTTTCCCTCAACAGGAAGACATCATCCAAGGGGATAAGAGCAGTTTCTTGAGGTAAAATTATAAGATTTGCAAGTATTATTCTAAAACTGATATTTTATGATATATACAGACAACAATGAATTTTACTGTAGTATGTAACATCTCGTGTAGATTGACTGCTTAGGTCCAACTTCTCACTGTTCTAAATTTCTCAGCATGCCCTGCCCACCCTACTGCTGCCCACTCAAATTCAACACTCTACAGTGAAGAGCTTCTGAAAACACCAAAGAGGGGGAGTTTATCTAAGAACTACCATAGTAACAACTAAAGGAAAACATACAAATTTTGTACAGCAAATTAATCTAAAATGATTATTATGAACTCTTTTTATTAGGCTCCAGAGTTAGGCAGTCTAATAATGACCTTCCACATACAGGAGTGCTGAGAAGCTAGCTCAATCTGCAATGCTATATGCTTCAACAATCCCACAGTGGTACTAAAGACCTGGAGGATTTTTGAAGAGCCTTGGTCTTTAGTTCACATTGAAATGACAAAAAATTGAGTTCTAATGTCAATAAGGATATAAATGGTATCAATGAGATAGACTTTCTCTTCAGAAAGAAGAAAGAATAGGCAACCATCACTGCCTTCTTGCTAAAGACAATGGTTTTGAGAGTTTCATTTCATACTGGTTTATACAAACTAAGAGAAGTAATGAATAGAACAGGGCCCACCAGAAACTGACATAGGGATTGAAGAGAAAGGGTGCTGCTGAGTAATGAGCCTGAAATTTTAGTTAGATATGAAAAACATGACTTCAATGATCTATTACACCAAATGTCATGAACACTAAATTATCACAGGGCTGAAGAGATGGTTCAGTACTTAAAAGCACTGACTGTTCTTCCAGAAGACTTGGGTTTAATTCCCAGCACTGATATAGCAGTTCACAACCACTTGTCACTCCAGTCCCAAATATTTGAAGCCCTATTCTGGCCTTCACAGCCACTGCATGCAAAAATGACCAGTCATAAATGCAGACAAAACAACCATGCACATAAGATAAATATTAATAAAATCTCAAAAAATGTTTAGATAAACATTTCAAAATTACTGAGTATATTTTAAGTGTTTTGTTTTTATTGTAAAATGGTATATATATGAGGTAAAAGGTTTGCTAACTAGCATGATTTATCATACACTGTCAATATTAGTAACATTATATTGTGTAAATATCTAATGTAATTTTTATTTATGAATTATAAATAATGTTTTGAATCAAAAGACTGCCCATCATACAAAAGGTACAATATGCAGCAGGAAGACTATTATGAAATAATCAAAGCTAACCTAGACTAGATGAAAATATTCAATAGAGTTGTTCTGGACAGTTCACCAACTATAAACAATAGCCTCCATCTGCCAGTGGCTGACAGCATGGCATTTATCAAATGTTTGAAAATTATAGCCTAAGAAGAACTCTTAAGACTCAGCCAAATGTAGAAAACATCATTATCTAAGCAGAGCTCGTAAGTTGTATAAAAGTTCACAAATTGAGCTGACCACAAACAAGTAAATATGCATTCTTTTTATAATATTGACTATGGATGTCATGTGACTACCTGCTTCAGGCTCTTGAAACTATGACTTTCTTTCAATAATGAACTTTAACCTGTAATTAGAAGCTGGAATAAACTCTTTCTCCCCTAAGCTGATTTTTCTCATAATATTTTATCAACTGGAAACTGAACAAAATTATAATTGAAATTAGTATCGAGAGTGGGGTTGTTGCTGTGATGGGCCTGGCCATGTGGTTTTAAAGCCTTGGACTGTTTTGTGGTTAAAACTCAGAAATATTTGTTATACTGATACAGAAAAGGTAGTAGATGATAGAAGCAGCACATAACTGGCTGTTTTATTGGGAGCTTTTGAGATAACAATTCTGAGAGAAATCTGGACAGTTGAGATCCAGTACATGAGGCCCATGAGAGAAAATAACAGAAATAAGTCCTTTTTGTATGATAATTTAACTAAGAATCTATGTTTCTAATCAGATTGAAGCTCAAGAAGCATTTATAATCATTAAAGAAATCAATAGCACTTAAAAGAAAATTCTGTGGCTTATTGAGTCACTAGGACAATGTTTCCTTGGGGAACAAAAGATGATACACCTGTGGCTTAAGTGGAGCAGAATATATCTTGAACAGAATGCAGTTCTATTGTGTTATTCACATAGCACAAGTTTGACATGGTCATGAAAAGAAGCTTAGACCCGACACCATTTGGCAGGATTAGGGTACCTGTGAAGATATTCTGAGAGATCACAGCATGGGTCTATACAGGTGAAGTCTCAGTTGTAGTGAAGACCTCAAAATTTTGGAGATGCCAAGACTATAGTATGTCTACCAAAGAGTGCTGGGGGTATATAGTGGAGCAGGCTTAAGCCCAAGAGAGAAGCTGTGTGATGCAGGTGGAAGAACTAGAGGTATGCAGCTATCCAAGCCTGATGGAGCCGTGCAAATGAGCTGTAGACAGTGAATACCGAACTGCAGGATTTGATACTTGTTTTGGAGGTTTATTTTTATCTGATCATTTCTTCTGATGTCCTGATTCTTCTCCTTTGGAGTAATATTACTCTATGACATCATATTGTACAAGTATATAAATAGTTTTAAATCACAGGACCTGACAGTTAAGAGATTGGATTTTTAAAAGGAGCTTTGGACTTTTAATAAAAAGAAGGCTTTGAGGACAAGAAGTAGAAAGCTATAGTTAGTTCAGACATGATGTGTTTGTGTGTCAATCTGACAAGGTGTATAGCGTGATGGTTAACTTTAGCTGTCACTTTGTCACAACCTAAAAACTGAAGAGAGAACCTCAATGACAGACTGTCTACACTGTGTTGCTCTGTGAACATGTCTGTGTGGAAATTGGATTAGTCGTGGTGCTATATAGGAAAATAACTAATATAGAATGAGTGTGTGTATGTGTGTGTGTGTGTGTAAACAAGGTTTTTAGAATGACTTACAAGATGCTGTCCAGCTAGTCCAACAATAGCTGTCTACCAACAGAAGGTCCAAGAATCCAGTAGTTGTTCTGTCCATGAGTCTATATGGTTCATCTGATATTCAGTATATGCTAGAATCCTGAAGAAGTAGGTTCTGAAGCCAGTGAAAGAACTGACTTGCCAGCAAGAGTGAGAAAAAATAGGCAAAGAAAGAACAGACTTCCTTTTCCATGTCCTTTGTATAGGCTGCTAACTGAAGGTGTGGCCCACATTAAAGATGGATGTTCTCAATTCAAAAGATCTGTATTAAAGATCTATCTTCTTACCTCAAAAGAATCAGATTAAAAGAAGGTCTTCACACTTAAATAGTTAAATTTTGAAAAAAACTCTCACAGGTGCTTTGGTTTTAGTTAATTCCAGATGTAGATAGCAACCAAGAATAGCCATCAGTAATGTCACATTCAAAGCTCACTGCTGCCAGCACGGTTTCTAAGTCACTGGATCCTAAACATTGTAAAAGGGAGAAATTGGGTCAATCATGAGGAAGCAAGCAAGTGTGCATGCACACATATTTTCCTCTCTATTCATGAGTGTTTCTCCTGCCTTGACTTCCCCACAATAATAAACTATAACTTTCAATTGTGATCTAGAATAAATTCTTTTACACTTAAGTTGGTTTCTGTCAGGCTATTCTATTACAACAGAAAAGAAACAAGGATTTTCTCTTCTTCAGTCTCCCTGTGGAGAATTCATTAGTTTAACTTGAATGAATATGTTGGGACCAGATAGAAAATTAAGAATTTTTATAAAAACTGTAGAGAACTTGATTAAATAGTAAACATTTCACAAATGTTCTCTACTCACAAATTTCCTCATGGTGCATTATTATTCCAAAGACTAAGTTGGCCACAAACCATTTGACCAGCACCCATGTAACACTGACAGTTGAATAGACACATCCAAGAATCTACTTTGCTTTCAAATTCCCACCTGCTCAGTGAGCCTAATTCTTTCCCAAGACTTTCTGACACTTAGAAATGGGAGTGGGACTATATTTTTTGGACCTTGAAAGAACAATACTCAGTTTCATCTGGAATAACAGGAAAGCCAAGATTGCCAAAACAATTATACTCAACAAAAGAACCTCAGGAGGTATCACCATCCCTGACTTCAAGTTATACTATAGAGCTACAGTAATAAAAACAGCCTGGTACTGGCATAAAAACAGGCTTGTGGATCAATAGAACAGAATTGAGGATCCAGACATTAACCCAAAAACCTATGAACACCTGATCTTTGACAAAGAGGCCCAAAACATTCAATGGAAAAAAGATAGTATATTTAACAAATGGTTCTGGCATAGCTGGATGGAAGTGTGTAGAAAAATGCAAATAGATCTGATCCTGTCACCCTGCACAAAACTCAAATCCAAGTAGATCAAAGGCCTCACCATAAACCCAGCCACTTTAAACTTGATAGAAATGAAAGTGTAAAATACGCTTCTACAAATTGGCACAGGCGACCACTTCCTAAATATAACACAAGTGGCACAGACACTTATACCAACAATCAATAAGTGGGATCTCCTGAAGCTAAGAAGTTTCTGTAAAGCCAAGGACACTGTCAATAGGACAAAACAACAGCCTACAGAATGGGAAAAGATTTTCACCAACCCTACAAGTGATAGAGGACTGATCTCTAAGATATACAAAGAGCTCAAGAATCTAGAGCCCAAAACCTTGAATAACCCAATCAAAAAATGGGGTACAGATCTAAAAAGGGAATTCTCAGCAGAGGAAATAGGAATGACTGAAAGGCACCTGAAAAAGTGCTCATCATTGTTAGCCATCAGAGAAATGCAAATCAAAACAACTTTGAGCTACCACCTGACACCTGTTAGATTGACTTAGATAAAAGACACAGAAGACAGCCTATGCTGCAGAGGATGCAGAACAAGGGGAACACTCCTCCATTGTTGGTGGGAGTGTAAGCTTGTTCAGCCACTTTGGAATGCAGTATGGCAGTTTTTCAGAAAACTGAGAATCAATCTCCCCAAGAACCTAGCAATACCACTTCTGGGTATATACCCTAAAGATGCACAGTCACACTCCAAAGGCATTAGTTCAACTATGTTCATAGCAGCGTTATTTGTAATAGCAAGAACCTGGAAACAACCTAGATGTCCCTCAACTGAAGAATGGATTAACAAACTGTGGTACATCTACACAATGGAGTACCACTACTCAGCAGTAAGAAAAAATGATATCCTAAAATTTGCAGGCAAATGGATGGACTTGGAGAATATCCTCCTGAGCGAGGTATCACAAACTCAGAAAGATAAGCAGGGGATGTACTCACTCATTAGTGGACTACAAACAAACAAATAAACAAGAAAAAAGCAAAGCAAGCCCAAGCTGCAAACCACAACCACTGAACAGCTTGGGATCAGAAACACCCTGGACTGACTCCTTGGATCCCACTCCCCCTAGAGGAACACCTGACTCACTCTTGAGAGAGGGGGGACAAAACTGGATCTGCCAGGAGTGGAGACTGAACTAAGCAATATTGGGTCAGTGGGACCATGGGACTGTCTACTGCCTGCTCAGGGAAGGGATAGGGAATTGTGGAGAAGAAAGAATGACCTGATGTGGTAGGAGGGGGAAGGGACCTTGAATAAGGATATACAAGGATAGAAAGTGTGACTTCTTTGTTAATAATAATAATAATAATAATAATAATAATAATAATAAAGAAATGGGAATGGGAAAAGAGCAAGCAGGAACTTGAAATCTTTAAAAAGCATGATTTATCAAACCTTTCTAAAAAATTCAAATGACAGTCAAAAAGAAAATAGAAAAATTCAATTGACGGCAGCCTTGTTGAGAGGATTTGACATCTTCTAATGGTAGTATTTTCTCTTCAAATACCTCAATTAGAGAAACAGGGAGGAACTGTGGTAATTTTTCTTGTCTTTGGTCCACAAGGCTCTTAAACTGTTGATAAACTAGCTCTTTCTGTTGAAATTGTCTACATACTTATAAATCAAAGCATCTCTGTTCTACAGAGCAATGGGGAATGCCTACAGCTATTCATCTTATTGCCTAATTGATCAAACAAATGAAAATCAACAGATGGATTAGGATGAGAAATACTCATTACAACCCCAAAGGGATGAAAAAGGGATGTTCTATTCCTCCATTACTTGTTCTAGAAAATATTCTCCTGATGTAGTAGTTTAGTTTGGAGATAAAGTCATGTCATTCTTACCCTCATCTACCAGAATAATTATACAAGATACTGGAAGTTCTTTCTACCTAAGGATATTCCTCTAGGTGTGTACTTTACATATATATTTCCTTCCCCAAAAAATTGTCACATAGCTTTTCTCATTATTTGTACACTTATAGATTAATTTCTCACAAATATGTTCCTTGGCCATTCTCTATAACACTGCATATGCTTAAAACTGATGGAAGGTACAGATATGGAAAGCATCTCTGACCTTCTGTAGCCTCCTCGTCAAAGTAATATGTTGCACAAATTCTGGTTGTATTGTAAGAAACTCAAGCCAGATATCAATGAAAGGCTGAAATATCAGAGAGAGGAAACTCCACAGTCTAATCTCACCCAGGAAGTTGTTTTCCAACTTCCTCAGCCTCCCTCCTGGTGGTTTCTACCTCTGTTGTTTCCCAACAGTGCATTAAGTACCCTTCTAACTAGCTGTATCCTATCCAGGTTAGAATTAAAGGCAGGAGCTACTCTATTTGGTAGTCAGCCTTGAACTCACAGACACACAGAAAGTTCTGTCTCTGGAGTTATGGGATTAAAGGCATAGGTCACCACTCCCACGTTTTTTCCTGTGCTAGGATGACAGGTGTGTGCCATTGAAGCCCAGCTGTTTGGCCTTGTACTCAAAGATCAAGAAATTCCTGAGCTATCTGCCTAGCTTTTGACTGTGTTGATCTCTTGATATTCCAGGTTTTATTAAATATGTAACATATCACCACAGTGATACTTTTGTTGTGATACACCTCGTAGATATATAACCTCCCATAATCTACATACAGCTGATTCTGCAGTTCACACTGGATGTACATTCTGTGGGCAATAAAAGGTGACCTACATTTTTATGAACAATAGTTTCACATGTATAGACAGCCTGTGTTTCACCTATGTATTCTTCTCAGCCCTTCTCAGATAGATAGATAGATAGATAGATAGATAGATAGATAGATAGATAGATAGATAGATAGAAAAATATCAAAACAAAACAAAATTAAACAAGCAACTACCACCACAACAAAACATGGAGTTTACTTTGTATTGTCCAAATGCCTCTGGAGTGTGGTTGATACAACCGATGATACTCCATTAGAGAAAATTGACTTTTCAATTGCCAATGAGTGTCAACTATGAATAGCTTATTTACCAGAATAGAAACACCGTGTCCACTTCTCTCTCTCTCATTGCTGGACCCTATTTGTCTCGAATTTTGGAAGGCTTTGTGTGTGCTGCCACAGTTCCTGTGAATCCATATATGCATAAGGCTTGTTTTGTCTTGAAGACACTGTTTTTTTAAAGTCATCCATCATCTCTAGGTCTTACAGTCTTTCTGCATCCTGTTCTGCATAGACCCCTGAGCCTTGGACAAGATGTTTGATGAGGATATCATATTTAAGACTGAGTCTCTCAATCTTTGTACACTGTACAGTTAAGGGTCTCTATGTTAAATACCATGTGCTGCAAGAAGAAGCTTCTGTGGTGTGAGATGAGCAAGACATTGATATATGGGTATAGAAGTATGTCATTAGAAGACATTTTATTGCTATGTTCATTTAGCAGAATAATAGTAATAACTTTTCTCCTTTATCAGTTTCAGGAATATATTTTAGTTCATGGATTGTGCTTTAAATCTAGTCAAAAAGGTGGTTGGTTACTCCCATAACATTTCCCCACTGATGTACCAATATATCTTGCAAGATGGTTGCTGTTGTATGTTTCAGGGTTTGTAGTTAGGTGATATTGATGTTACTTTTCTCCCTGGTAGCATACAGAGTACTTTCCTGTACCATGGGTACAAGTCAGTAGTAAGCTTAGTAAGGCACAGCTCAACTTCTCTATGTTCTATGGCATAAGTGTTTTCTTCAGCAATAAGGCTTTAACATTCATCAGTTTGTTCAGCATACACTACAGCATTGATAATAGTCTATAATGTTTCGTGGTTCCATAGGATCTCTTTGGCCAACAAATAAACAAGATGTAACCCTTTCCTGGTACTGAAGGTTTTACTTGGTGGCATAAGAAATATAGCTGGGGCACTGTTATGTTGTAACTTGCTTTAGAATCCTTTCCATATACATATGAATTTTAGGTAGATTCTACAGTAGTGGGTTTTTGTCTAATTTTTCAAAACCCTTTAGTGTTAGTTGTCCCCTCCCTATAATCCATCCTTTATCCTGCTTTCCTATTCCTCTCCCAATTTGGCCCCCTTTTTAAAAATTTTTCCATAATCCTATATTTTATTTCAATTTCTTTGGGATATTCTGTCTTCCACTGTGGTCCATTACTAGGCACCTAAAATCTGTAGTTGTTCTAGTTTGGCATATATAACGAAAGCTTAAAAGCTAACACCCACATGTAATAGAAAATATACAATATTTTTATTTTGGGTCCTATGGTACCTCACTCAAAATGATTTTTTTTCTAGCTTTATTTTCTAATTTTGTTTTTTAACAGCTTAATAATATTTCATTGTATAAGTATACCATATTTTTTTATCTATTCATTAGTTGATTGGCATATAGGCATATTGGCAAACATTTCCAATTTTTGGCTATTATGAATAGAGCATTAATAAACATGGTTGAGCAACTAGTCATATTTAGGATTCTTTGGATGTATATCCAAGAGTTCTAAAGGTGAATTGACTTATAGCTTCCTGAGCAAACACTACATTGATCTCCATAATGGTTGTACAACTTTGTATTCCCATTAGCAATGAATAAGTGTTCCCTTTTCCCTAAATTCTTGCCAGCCTGTGGTGTCATATATTTTATTGATCTTGACCATCCTGACTGGAATAGAATGAAATCTCAAAGTAGTTTCTTTTAAAATAGAATGTCAAATTTATAAAATGGTAGGGTATTGAAAATTACCAATTCTGTGTACAGAAAGGTTCAGTGGATAAAAGTACTTGCCAGTATGCCTGATGACAAGAGTCTGATTCCTGGAATTCAACTGATGGAAAGAAGACAGATATCTTACTATTACTCCATAACCACCACATGATCAATGTACATAATCTCCTACATACAAAAGGAATATAATATTTTTAAAGTCACCAAATTTGCCAAAAGGAAATAGAGAGGGAGAATTTTTTTATTTCCAAAACGATACATCAAGTGAGCTCATTGATGTCTTTGATTTGTTGGTCTCAAAGTCTCTCAGATCTGTTATAACCAAATTAAATAATGCTTTGAACCCCAAACTTCATATCACTGTAAGTACTTAAAACAATGCCCTGAAATCATCTATAATTTTCTCTCTTGCCTATATATAATATTTCTCAAAAGCCATTTATTCATGGGAGCCTCTATACCTTACCATATATGATTCTAGCTCACATGAAGGGCCTGCCATCTCTGTCTCTTTCTCTCATCTAACTAACTCATATTATCATCTCCAATATCATTTATCAACTGTCTTAGAGAATTCCTACTACAAATCAACCCTACAGTGTCATATAATAATTGCAAGTGCCTTTCACTACAACTTTTTTTCCACATAAGCCTCTGATTATTTAAATAATTATTGATTTGTGCTTTAGATTTCATCTAGATTTTATAGCAAAAGCTAATTATTTTTCCTAATTATAGTTAGCATTAAGTACATGCTGGTAGTGTTTATTAATATATAACCAAGGGATCACTGAATGTTGTGATGAGCCTTCCTGTTTTCCTCTGCTTTGGCTGTGGCATATGTCTAAACTATTGCCATCCACAACATACTGTTAAACAAATAAATGTTACGCTTTGGTTTTGCACATTTCTACACATTTAACCATTTCTGTTGAATTTTATTTTTGTTTTTATCTTGATGACTTTCATCTTCTATTAGTTCTCACTATGTAAATTTAAATATTACAATAAAACTCTGCTTAAAAAAAAGATGTCATTTGAACAAAACAAATCCAGTAACAAGTAATGTAAATTAATGGAACCCATATCTTTTCTGCATATATCCTGGAATAGCAAACGCTACATGAGATGCAACACTAACACCATTGGGATTAATAACTTTGGCTTTGTTTTTTATATAATCCACTAAAAATTATGGTTCCAGTAACATTTGTGTATTTCACATGGTTGATTTTTTTCACAGCTACCAAACAAAAATTCTGAATATTTAAACAATAATTTAAAAGCCATAGAAAGTAATCATATACAAATAAAAGTAAAATTAATTTAACTCTTGAAAGACTGGAGCTAAACAATGTCAGATTCATGTACCATGGGCCTCTGCACATCTACAAAAGTGGACATACTCCTTAAGACAGCTAACAGTCAAGCAGGAATTTCCCAGGTGATTGTAGATGAGGAGGAAAATACTAGGAACTACAATGTCTGAAAAGCCCATCCAAGATCAGATAACAGAATGAAAGTGTTAATAGAGTCTCAGTAACCTGTATGAACAAGGTCAAATTCTCACATAGATTGTTGAGGGTCCAAAACAAGAGGGGGAAAAATGAGATATTTCAGTTAAAGCGGGAAAATTTCATCAAGAATATCTAACAAATACCTAATTCATGAACCTATTAAAGAACTCCGAAACTAAACAAAATAAAAATAGGTCAAACTAGAAAGACAAACTCACAATCATATTTGGATATTTTAAACACCTTTTTATTACTTTGAATAATAATGAAAAGGAAAAGACTAGAACACTGATCAGCCACCTTGGCTTATTTATAATTTATAGATATTGTACACAAAAATAAAAAATGACAAATATATCTAATATATGGGCCACAAAATAAGCCTCAGATCTTTTTTTAAAAAAATTGAAATCATGATGACTCTGCTCTGCACATGACTCATTATATCAGAAATCAATCACCATGAGACATAAGAAGCCTTCTACCACCTCCCAAATATATAAAGATTAAACAGCATGCTTCTAAGTGTTCTCTAGGTCAAAGAAGAAGAAAGTGCTTTACATGAAACTCAGAACATCAAAATCTGAGTGAACATCTACATTTCAGCATTTGTCCTCGAAAAGGAAAGAGATCAGCCATCAAATCATACTCAAATTAAGTAGATAAATAAGGAAAACAGTAGGAGCAGAAACAGCTTATATGATGAAACATTAAGCAAAAAAAAGAAGATAAACAAATTAACAGGAATCAAGAAAAATAAAAGCAAAGTAATACAAATACAAAAGGGCAGACATGAGCTCAGTGGCCATTGTTTCCATAAAAACAAACTTCAAACAGCACTTTCTTAGCATTACATTAGTGGGCATACTCGGCTCTGTGAATAATAGTGGAATTTCTAGAAATAATGCCAATGTATAAAAATTAAATATTGGATGCTGAAAATAAAATTGATATGTTATATTTAAAACAACATGAAAAATTATAAATTATGCCTGGTTATACAGGCCTGTAATCACAGTGAATGAAGAAAAAAAGCACAGGCTTATGGCTTTTAAAGACTGCCTAGGTAATTTATTGTAAATATGTCCCAAAATAAAAAAATATAAAGAAGACAAAGATACAATGTAGTCATGGGCATCTTTTTTTTAGCATGAATGAAATTCTGGGTTCACAACATGGTAGTTCAGAAAATAAATGGGAAGGAAGGAAGGAGGGGAAAAGGGAGGGAGGGACAGAAGGAGGGAGAAAATAAAGAAGGGAGAGAAGAAACAGATATTTACTATAAAATTTAGCAACAAAAACAAACCTTACAAATCCCTATGATAAAACTTCTCAAACGCGATTTATAAAAAAATTTAATACCACAAATAAGTAAATAACTTAAAATTTAAAATCAAGAGTGGTGTGCCATTTTCATTAACTCATAATCTGAATAAATTTTCCACCAGAGTTTTTAAAATTAAATAGTTGACACTGGTTTTAAAGCAAGTAATGGAAAACATAGTAAGAATAAATGAATAACTGAGGTATTCACAGGATATTTACTATAAAATAGAAGTCAAGTTAGAGGTGATCTTAGCTAGTTTTCCAGTTGCCTTGATAAAATGCCCTGGCAAAAGCAACTTCACGGCGGAAGTATGTATTGTGGCTTATAGTTCAAGGGCACAGGGAAGTCATGGTGGCCAGAGCCTGTTGCAAGTGTGCATATTCACAAAGCAGAAATCAATGACAGTTCATGCTCAGCTGAGTCTCTTCTTTGTATTCAGTCCATGACTCAAGTCAAGGAACTGGTACTGTCCGTTTTAGAGGTACATAATCCTACTTCAATTAACTTCATCAAATCAAATACACCTTCCTCACAGCCCTGGCTAAATATTTGGCACCTGGTAGCAAGTTGTCAGACAATATTGAGCATCACAGTAGTGTTAACATAATTATAATGAAAACAAAATATAATATCTGAAAAATGGATGAAGTAGATATAAGCCACAATAGAGTGATTTTTGTCAAAGGAGCTAATGTATTTCAGTAAAGGAAAAAGCCCTTCCAAAATAATGTGGAAATAAACCTAAATATAAGTATGAGGGAGATGAACATCAATATATAATTTATAGCACAGACATGCATACACATACACACACAATTAATTTGAGATGGACAGTAGACCTACACACAACAGCTACGTATGAAGAGCTTCTAGAAAGAAATAGTGGGCGATATACTAGAAGAGCAAATCAGAGGTATCTTCATGATTTTGTAGGATACAGAGACTTCTTAGGAAAATTTCACTCATTCTAAACATCCTACATAAGAAAATCACAGACAGGCTATATGACAATGCACTTTATATATGCATATATGCTTACATGTTTTAATTCAGAATATACAATAAAGCATTACAAACCACTGATATGCAATCAAATTTAAGAACTTACAATGCATCTCAAAAAGATAGAAGTGCCTAGAGTGCCTATAAAATGTAATTAATGTCACCAGCATTTAAGTGAATAAAAAGAACATCACAGTAAAAATGAAAATTGTATTTGTGTGTGTGCATATGAACACACTGCCACCTATGCACACCTATGTGCATAGATGATATGATGACATTTGGAGCGTGTGTGTGTGTGTAAAACACACTGCCACCAATGCACACCTATGTACACAGACAACATTAGGTGTCCTGCTGTAACACTATGCCTATTTTATTTACTAGAGATAGTTTCCAACTACCCTGAAATTAGGTTAGTGGCCTGAAAGCCCAATGATCCTTCTGTCTCTGTTCCCACAGCAGTTGTGGTACAGGATCACATAGCTCAGGCCATGCCTGAGTAGAGTGGGTACCAGAAGCCAAATGCATGACTTCATGCTTGCTCAGCAAGTGCCTTCCTACATGAAGCCAGCTCTCTGATTCTGAAAACTGTATTTCATGCTCAAGTATTGATGAGCTTAGGGTTGAGGGTGTAGCTTTGTGACAGGGCTACCCAAAAATCATGAGGTTCTGGGTTCAATCACCAGCACAGGGAAAAGACAAAATACGTTCTTAAAGAGCTGAGCTTTCACACATTGCCAGACACTTAGGGGAATGTGAACTTGGGCTCCACATAACAGCTATCCTCAGAGGTGTTTCTGCAAGCTAAGTAAAAACAGGAGTCTACAAAATGTCTACAATATTTTTCAATAGAATTTTTTCTTTTATTTTTATTATGAATAAACACTCATTTTTATCCATGAATCTCCTTGTTCAAACTCCCTTCCCCTTCCTGTCCCTCCCTTTTCAATAGAATTTAAACTGCCTTATAAATAACTCCCAAACCAAAACTTACACCAATGTACAACAAGAGAAGGATGAACCAAATTAACTTAGTAAAATTCTTTTCAAGAGTAAAAACAATTATAAAAATACACAGAACAATATAGATGGACATTCAAAATAAAAAGAAGACAATATTATGATATTTATATAAAATATAGAACAAGTATAGTAATCAGAATTAGAATAACAGTTCCCAGCAGCCTGTAAGAATAATGGAAGAAGAAATAGGGAGCCTTGTAAGAACATCCTATGTCTTGTTTTGGAGGGGATCACTAATATGTACGTTTACCAAGATTTATTCAATTATACATTTAAGGTCTATACACTGTAATACATGAAAATATCCCTGCATCTTAAAAACTGAATATTTATCTTTTAAAAAAAGTTTGCAGTTAAAAACACCAGATTAACCAAAGTTAAATATGTTCCTTTCTTAGAGGACTCCCAGAATCTTTAAGAAGGCAAACAAACATTGTTATGTCTATGGAGTCTAGGCTCTGTCACTGTCTTCTGTTCCCTGTCTATGGATTTTTTTCTTCTTCCAGGCATTAGTGCTCTGCAGAAAAGATGTTTGGGAAGTCTGTTCTAATGGCATCTTCCATCAGAGGAGATAGTTGCCTGGCAACCCTGTAGGGTGGAAAATGCAAAGTGACCACTCTGTCTGATAGGATCTAGTAGGGAAACTAATCCAACTTCTGTTAGCCATCAAAATTTTTCAACTTATGCATTTTTTATTCCCTTAACACACGGTAGTAAATAATGTAGGACTGTTTCCTCTTTTACCAGGAACTCCTGGCCTGTGAGCACAGAGCACTGCAGAGAACTACTGCATTTTATACTTCCATTCGTGGAAATTCATCTGACTGACGTTGCTCTCTGGAAGCAAGAGTATTTATATTTAGACTATAAATGGCTTTGCATCCTTTAAGGTCCAACTCAAATGCCACCTTCATGAATCCTTCATAATGTTTTTCAAATGCTCAGCAAACTGAAATTATTTCCGTCTCTCTGAACATCTCTGTCCCCCTAGCCTTATTGTCATCATTTGCATAGCTTACCTTTTCTACTGGACAAAAGAGCTGTGTCTTAACAATCTTCTCCATCACACAGCCATCTCATAGGGAACACCTTACACTTACTGAGCTAATGAAGGGATACTTAGTGTGACCATTTCAGCAGAGAAGCTTCAGTGGGAATCAAATGTTATATTTCAGAGAATTCACTTTACAAGTCCTGTTCTCCCTCACACCAACTCAATCTAACCCAAATGTCTGGTTTCTGTTTCTCGGTGTATTCAGCAAGTCGTTTTACTCAGAATGATGAACTCTTTGCCATTTCTAAAGGTCAGTGACATCATTTGATAATCTGTGAATTCTGAAATTATGTGTTTCACTTGTATTGAGCCAATAAATTAATATTTACATAGAATTTACTTTGTAAACAACTCAGTCAGGTAATGTGAATAAATGGTTCAATTTGTCATATCAAACTTGAATAGATATGTCCCAACTACTGTTAGTTATGTAAAACAGAAATGCCATAAATGTTTGTAAGCATTTATTTAAGCACACTTTGTGTGGGAAGGCGGTTGCATGCTTATGCTAGACTAGTGAATTTCCATATGCATGATAAGAGTACTTCTGCTCTTAAAAATCTGCTTTTCTGCTATCATCAGAATTTAAATGATAGAAGAGACTACCTTTTCCTCCTGATAAATGTAAAAAGTGAGACTGTAAGAAGTTAGGAGATGGGATTATTCATTGCATCAGTTAAATAGGACATGCCCAGAATTCATCAGACCCCAAAATGTTTAAACTAGTTATTTTTTTACTTATAGATCAATTAAACTCTGAAATGTCTGCACACTTAAAAACTGAACAGATTTTAGCTATAAATGCAGAGTTCCTTCCCAGGGTAACTCAGAATCATTTAGATGTTGAAATAAAGGTGATATAGAGTTGCAAGCTTAAATGAGACAAAATGCCCTTTTAAACAATTAAGGAGGCTTACTTTTATTTGATAGACACGCAAGTAAAGCTCTAAACAGTTAATAAAATTCAGAAGAGATAGCATGAGGTGTTACTCATAAGAATGAGGGCAACTTAACAACAGGACCCTAGAACAAGGAGTTGGGTGCCAGGCATGGTGAAGGTAGATAGCACTATTTAGCAGTGTTTCTTTTCTATTGTGAATTCTATTTCCTAGTATTAATATTCAAGTTATATATTCAATGTACACACACAATTGGCATGTTTCCCTGACTCCTTACAGCAAAGAACCAGGCAAATCTACCCATAATACCTACTTATTGATTGATTGATCATAGATTATAACTGTTATAGAAGATGACAGAGAAATATGACCAAGTGATCTTCAAGGAGCTGAGAATGATGCAACTTAACTATATTCATGTATCTAGAGTGATGAGACAATTCATTGCCCAACAGTGATGCCATAAACATGCCTGCACTGCAGCCCCTGTGTAAGTGCAAATGTCAATACCAGTTAGTGTCTGAGGTTTCACTGCTCCTCAGAGAGATTTACTAAAGGAATAAAGTGATGCATTCAGACATAAATTCTACAATCTTGTCTGCTTTGCATGTAAGGAATATCTTCCTTCCAAAGAAGTGGCAACAGCTCTGTTTAACATAAAGTACAGTATACATCTTGTTCAGTCCAAATGAATTGAAATTAAAACATGTGGGAGTTTTTCTAAAAATCTCCCTGGCAGCATGGTCTACAAACTTGAACAAAAATGAGGGGGAAAAAACGAGAACAAAACTTAGTTGCTCACTTAGTCTCTAAAATACAAATTTTCAGAAGTCCAGAGATGTTGGGATGCCACAGAACCAAGGTGTTCATTTCCACTGCAAAGATCCTCACCATTAAATGGGAAGGTAAGAATGGTACCTTAGGAACCAAATGTAAGAAAATGGTAGTGCATTAGTATCTGTTAGATAAGTGCCAGACTATTAACATGGAAACTTGAAATGGCACATGCCCTCTCATTGAGGTTAGGAAGATGAGAAGTACAGTATAACATATCTATATAACTAAATAGATAAATATAGACATAGTGGGAGTATACTACATATTATATATTTTCAGAGGGAGATGGGCTGTAAGGCATGTTGGAAAGACCCCCATCCCAGCCTGGAAGAATAGGATCAGTACAGGTTCTTCACAGAAGTCCTGTCTCAGCTGAGGTACAAAGAATAGGGGGAATTCACCAGAGGAAGGCAGGAAGGTGTGCTCCCTCACTAATGAACAGGATGTACACAGATCTAATGCAGAGTGGTATAGGGAATAAAAGGCATTGAAATAAGCAAAAGAACTGAATGCAGAAAATGCAAGACTGAAAAAGAGCCATGATTTTGGCTGTGCTAGTAATCAGCTTTATTGTAAGGCACCAAAACAATGTCCTGTCATTAAAATAAATATATAAATCTCCAATTTTTTTACTTGTTTTGTTTAAAAGTTTTACATACTTAGGGCTAGAGGGATAGCTCAGCTGTGAAAGGCTTGGCTCACAACCATAAAAGTTTTACATACTAACCACCATTTCCCTTCCCTCCTCCTACTCAACCCCCAAGTTCCCCCCACTCCATTACCCCCATCAATTCTTCAAAGAAAATAAGGCCTCACATGGGGAGTCAACAAAGTCTGGCATATCAAGTTGAGGCAAGACAAAGTCCTTCCTTTCTGTATCAAGGCTTAGTAAAGTATCTCTCTACAGGAATGAATTCTAAAGATCCAGATCATGCACTAAGGATAAATCTTGGTCCCACTGCCAGAGATCCCAAAGACTGCACAAACCATACAATTGTCATCCACATTCAGAGGGCCTAGTTTGGTGCCATGCAGGTTCCCCAGCTGTCAGTCCAGAGTCAGTGAGGTCCCAATAGTTCGGGTCAGCTGTCTCTGTGCATTTCCCTATCATGATCTTGACCCCTTTGCTTATTTAATCCCTCCTCCATCTCTTTGACTGGAGAAAGATATTCTTCCATTTTACTCATGTGAACTTTAATGCAGAGGTGATGTGCTTGGGAGAAAGATTTAGATTATGTCATTAGAAATCATAAATTTATATCATTAATTGTCAAAGGAATATGTAAAAAGAGTTTTTGAAAGAACATTTCTTTATTTTTTATTTTTTATTACTGGACTTTTGTTATTTGACTGCCTAAAAAACATGAAGATCATCTACCATTTAGTCAGATGGTGGTCTTTTTTATTAATGGTTACATCACTTATAAAGTCATAGCATATGTATGGTTGTGAGCCAAGCCTTTAACAGCTGAGCAATCCCTCCAGCCCATAGGACACCTTGGGATCTTGGGACCTCTTGCGCTTGCTGGGGAGGAGATGGGGAGAAGAGAGAGTAACTGGGAGGTATGGGAAGGGTAAAGGAGTTTGAACAAGGGGGTACATGGATAAAAAATGAGACTTTATTCAAAAATAATAAAATAAAGTCACAGCATAATAAAACAGGTGTACAGAGAAAGATCAATCATCATAAGTAGTCCATTTACATCCCTGCATTTCAATTGTCTATCCAATTGTTCCTCTCTTCAGGAAAAGATGATTTGGTAGGACTCAGTGAGCATATCCATGTGGAAAAAGAATAGCCTATCCTAGTCACTGCATTGTACAGTGACTGAGGTGGAATAAAGCAACACTGAATGAATTGTATTTGCTACAGACATTTGGAGCTATGTATTAAACAGCTACTAAATTGAGTAATAGCATCTATACTATTTCAGAGAACCTGGAATAAGATGGAAGAGGGATGGGTGTCATTGGGCTCAGACTTCCATTCAAGGTCAACCAGTTAGTTATCTTAAAATCTGTCTCTAATTTTCTCTACCCATTTAGTAATTAAGCTGTCTCCTAGTGTTGACATCCAAACATATTTGCTTTAATTCTACAGTATGAATTTCCACCCCCAGAGCTAATGTAGGATATTATCAAGTAAGAGCAATACTTGATCCTGAAATGCAGATTAACTTTTCAACAGAGCTGTTTGTCCTTGTGGGAGTTTTAACAAAGTTTTAGCATTGTATCATCTAATATACTAATAACTAGAGGCTTAAAGAGCAGCAAACTATGAGATGCAGCTTACAAGTTAAGTTAAAAGTAACTGTATTAGTTACTTTTCTATTTCTGTAACAAAATACCATGACCAAGGAAGTTTACGGAAGAAAGCACATAATTAGAGGCTTGTTTACATTTCAGAGTGTGAATCTGTGACTGCTATATGGCAAGGAGCTGGGCAGCAGGCAATCAGACATGGTGGGGCAGCAGTACCTTGAAACTGATATGTTGAAGCAACAACCATAAGGAAAATACAAAGAGCTAATTGGGTATGGCCTGGGCTTTTGAAACCTCAAAGCCCATCTTCAGTGACAAATTTCTTCCAATAAGACTCCACCTCCTAATCCTTTCCAAATAGTTCCACTAACTGGGGACCAAGCATTCAAATGAGCCTATGGGGGAGGCATTCTCATTTAAATCATTATAACTACTGGCTGCATTTTTAAAGAAGTACAAAAGAAAATAAAATGAGACAATATTAAATCTATAAATTTCCAAATATTTACTGACTAGCTTTTTACAGCCAAGATTCACCAACTCCAAACTAAACTAAATCCAATATTTTCATTACTTAAACCTTTAGTAGTAAGAAAAAAAGGTTGAGTTTCATAATAATTTCCAAGCAGATATTAAAATATTTTTCATATATAAAGCTCTTTATGACTCTACCTAAAACTGGAAAAGAATGAAAGCTATGAAAATAAGACAGAAGAGGAGAAATCACATCAGAAACTCAGTAATAAAGGGAGAGCCTGAGAATTAATCACTCAGCCAAAGGGGAGCTGAAGAAAAGGCTGAGATGAGAAGAAATATATATATTCTCAGAAAATGTAAGTACTCCATTTAAAGGTCAGAGTTCAAGATAACTAATACTGAGATTTAAGGCAATATAAGATGATATAGGTCAGGAATGAAAGGATTTATACACAAAAATGTCTATTTATGGAGCTTGGAAGTCATTGTGACTGCAGTTCAATGTTGTCCTTAATACTTAGTAGTAAGCCCTGAGAATCCCCAGACAAATGGGTTAGACTCTGTTCTGAATGGGAGGCTATAATCATAGCTGCTGAGTGAAAACCAGAAGGTATTATTGGATTTCCGGGCCCATGGGTTTGCTAAGATCCATAAAATTTTTTTTCCTCTCACGTGTTTCTGAGGCCCCAAGATCAGTTGAGACATTTCAAATAAAATTAGTGATCTCAGGGAAAAAAATTACTCTGAAAAATAAAAATCTAAGACTCAGGAGAACATTTTAGGAAGGCATAGTTGGCACAACACACATAACAAGAAATAGCATGTTGCTAGCTGTCAAAGAATGGTGATAGTATTGTCCACCGTGGGACATGAGGAATAAATTATTTCACTTATCATGTATCTACGGGAAATGGGGGAAAATTCTTTACTTAGCAAACTTCAGTGTCAAAATGCATTGCTTCTTGCATTCATGCCTTTCTCCTCCTGATTGTGAAATCTACACCTATGTTGGCAATTTTCTGCAAACTCCTCCATAAAATACATTACTGTGCTCTGATGTTAGACATTCATAAAATTCTGTAGAAACCCCAGGAGAGGATATAGGAAAGGGAAAAAATTACTCCCCTGCGCTTCTGTGGGGCCCTTTAGGGAATGTTGACTTTGGATCCAAGTAGCTATGACAGTTTCCAAGAAAGCATCTCTAGAGTAGCAAATTATGCCTGCCCTTTGACAGAATGAACAGTAAAAAGAAAACTGAGTTTCCCTGTCCTAAGGGAGCCAAAAGACAAAACTGACTCAGCATCACCAGTGAGGTGGCCAGAGAGAAAATCAGGAAAGAACCCTGAAACACACCTTATGCCTAAACTCATCAAGTTGGATAGTAATGGAACAGTGAAGATGAGATTAAAATTGTATTTAAATAAACTAATTTATTTTAAAAGGGGCCAGAGTTTTAAGGGCCATTGGATAAATCCTATGTATATATAAATTGAAATTGTATGTGTGCGTGTGCTTGTGTGTGTGTGTGTGTGTGTGTGTGTGTGTGTGTGTGTGTGTGTGTAAATTTATGTAGACTTACCTCTAGCTATGGTTTTGGTAGACCAATTCCATGCAGGCTTCAACTAAACTTAGAGAGTATCACTTAACAATGCTTCACCTTAGACAGATATGTCCACCTTCTACCTTCTAGGATCCCTGAGGCTACCTGTACATACTCCAAAGGTGCAATCCAAAAGCACAGAGGAGTTAGTTCTCCATGAATCAGCCTTTGATCAAAGAATAGTCATAGCTGCTGATTTATCACAAAGGCTACTTCCTCTTCATGTATCCAGCTCACTGGACACGCCCTCACAATTTCTCACCAGTTGATTTTAGCAGTGGGAAAATTAGGAAAGTGGCCATTGAATGTCCCTCCTCACCTTCTCTGGCTTCTCCTGACATCTCTCTTTCCTAGTCCTTGGGACTGTGTTCCTAAACAAACTTTTGGCGCACAGCACTTTTACCACGATTTGCTTTCAAGCAAAAATCAAATTAAGACAAAAACAACTTATTTCCCTCTATAGCCATGTTTGTAAGGTGGAATCCCAAAAGGCTCTGAGTATATTCTTTAATTCAGCCTATGCTCACTCTGTTCTGTGTACATCAGGCTAATTCTAGGTGCTGAAGCCACAGCTATGAATAATGTCTTCATCCTAGTGAGAATGGCCAAGTGGTTATTAAGTACACAGACAATTAAGATCAGCCTAGAAAAAGGGCTAAAATTAAGACTATTAAACAAATGGTATGATAGTGAGATGAATGAGGGAGAAGAATGTGATTCTTCAGACATTATATTGAAGGAGGTCCTTCCAAGGCCCTAGCAGCTAAGCTCAGCCATGCATTTGAGAGAAGACTGTTCATGTGCAGATCATACAGAAAAAAGGGGGGAGCATTCATGAGAAACAAGCAGAAAATACAGGGGAATTGAGAAAGAAAATCACATAATGTCTTCTAGAGAATGCCTGGCTGGGGTCTACAAGCAACAGGGTGATGACAAGTCATTGGGTTTGGCAAGTGGTTAGCCATCACCAGATTGTACCCAAAATCACCCTTCTCTCTTATAGCCCATAGTCTTACTGGGTCAAGTTCATCTTTTTGGAAGGGGGATGGGGCTCCTCTATTCACTACAGAGGGCATTCTGTAGGACTCTTCCTGTAAGTCTTCCCAATGTAAGTGGCTTGGCTCTCATCTTAAAGTTCTAGAATTATTAAAATAAGAAATTCATCAGACCGCGTTTAGAACAACAACTGACAAATGCACTTTAAGTTTAAAAGCAGTAGCTTAAAAAAAAAGCATAATGGAAAATAAATTTATGCACAAAATTTCATGACAAAAAAAGAGAATTTTAAGAAGTCAAGGGACAAATTCTTGTGTCCTCTTCAATAATATTAAAATTCTTGCCCAAATATAAGCTCTACCATATATCACTTTCTTCTCCCCACCCAAATGGTTCTAAAATTAAAATTGGTGCCTTATATAAGCTAGTCAAGCTACCATAATGCCATATCTCCTGCCCTTTTATTAAGTCTTACTCTGAGATAGATTTGCCCTAAATTGCCCAGGCTGTCTTCAAATGTACTGTGTCACTCGCCACCCAGGAATTTGCTATCTTCCTGCCTCAGCCTTCCAAAGTGCAGGGAATACAGTTTTGAAAGACCTTTTTTTTTTTTTTTTTTTTTTTGATTCGTCTAGAATCTTAACTTCCTTCCTGAAATTTCCAGTAGAATTCCAACAGGAATAACAGGAATATATCCTTTTCTTAACCAAATGTTATAGGAGAGCATTTATAGGTGCTGTCTTTGGAATTCTACTTAATACATGGCAAAAAATGGTCTCTCAGAGAAATTCTGTCCCTTCAATCTCTTCCTTCTCAGGAACACCTTCTTTTTATGACATTTTGTTCCTTTTCCCCAGATTCTGTGAAATGTCACTTCCTGGCCCTTTGCTGGAATAAATGTCAGGTTTCATAATGGTGAGATGTATGAGTCATGACCAAGTCCAGGCATTATATGTGAAGCAAGTGACAATTAAGTTTTGAGTTATCTGTACATGGCCTCATAGTCTATAGATGTGTACCAGTACCTCTCGCCTCAGAGAAAACGAATGAGATTAAAAATGAAACTCTTCTCTCTGAGGACCTCAGGGACTGTTGAATGTGTAATGGTATGCTTCAGGTGAGGAAAGTTGCAGAGTCCCTAATCAAACTTTCCTCCCCTCATCTTGTGAGAGAAACTTCCCACTCCCATTTGAATTGTTAATCCTCTCCTGTTGCTGTTGGCAGAAACATATATCTTATGTCATTTTGATAAAGTTGTGCATTTAATGTCCCTACAGTTAAGGGAAAGGGGGAAAGTCCTAACGGTTTTAAAATGAAGCACTTCTAGCAGCAAGAGAGAACGCGGTGTCGAATGACTAATTCCAAGGTAGCGGGTTACCACCAAGAACATACATCATTCTCCAGCCTGCAGAAAATAAAAGGCACTTTTCGGTTTTTTTTTTTTTTATTTCAGCCCATGCTATGTATTGTCCCCTACTCTGGAAAGAAGTATGTCTACTTTTGTTTCATTGGATACATAGGACATCATAAGACAGCATGGTTGAAGCTTGCCTAGCCTTTCTCTCCCAGGGATGGCAAATGGTTTAAAGATTTTATTCTTACTACTCTACCATGACTTATGAGCTAGGACAGAGTTGAGAGTATCCCACTGCATGGATCAGATTCAGAGGACCCTGATGTGTCCGTGTTAAAGGACCATGTCATTTTCTCCAGTGATAAGAAGGCAACAGCAGAGACTTCACCACTGCCTGGGTTACTCTAACCACACAACTCCAGCCTTCTTATACCTTGGCAACGGAAATAATTGTAAAATAGGAGGGGTACCTAGGAACACCTTCTTAGCTACTGTCACTGGACACCCCCATGCCTGTACATGCCTGAAGGAATGAAGCCAGAAACTAGATGCAAATACAGTCTTGGGAGTATAAATACATACATTTTTATTGAGACTGGAGAGATCCAGAATCTATTACTTTCTTTAAGACTCTCGGGTCATTAACCTTCAAAGAAGATAGACGAAAAGGACAGAACTCGGTTAAGTGTTCTCCCCACAGTAAAATGAAGTTAATGAAAATTTAAAGAAGAAGGCAGAGTGGGTGAGATTACCTTGAAGTAACGCTGAGATACCTTTGCCATACTACCACAGAATCATCTACGAACTGGGTTTAAAGTCATGATTTGAGCTGTTGAGCTCTGGCTATGTGTCAAGACTCTGCTGCAGATTTTCAAACACATTAAATATTTATCACACCCCAATGGTACTTGTTCACATTTTAGTGTCCAGTAGCTCAGCTCTTTGCCCCCAAACCCTCATTCCACTGGGATGTCTAAGGAGCTGCTCTGCCCACTAACCTCTCAGCCTATCCACTCTTGTGAATGAGACACATTGATCAAACAAGGAATTAGACATGAAACATTGTGTACACATATATCTATAGCAGATTTTTATTGCTGAGTATGTTTTTCATTTTTGCTAATGTCTCTTGAGCACTCAATGACAACACCCTGCTAAGCCTAGTAATATAAGACAATACTGGTACCCTGAGGGACAGAAGACAGACACAGACATAACCCTATCTCTCTCTACCTGGAATACCATTAGCCTGGATGATGCTTAGTGGTCATGTAATCCTATTAAAATAATTTTCTCACATACCCAGTTCATTCTTCTTTTCTTCAAAGGCATAGGTATAATCATTATTGATAATTCATGAGATTGTTTAGCTATCTGCTTCTTTCATTTGAGTACAGAAACCTTGTCACATCCATTATCAAAGATGACCCATACTCTCTGTGAAGGACAGACTAGTTTACACATCATTTTTATGGGCTTAACCTTATTAACTAATGAGAAGTTCTCTGATTTGGATGAGACAGTTGTGAACAAGCCTGCTGTAATAAGAATCAGAGTCTGTGTGGCAAGTGGTTTCCTGAAAGACACAATTTTTCTCCTATGTGCCCTGAGCAAAATCTGCTTTTCTATGAGTAAGAGAAAGATAAACATGGCCTGCAAGCTCTCTGATCTCCTGGGTACACCCATCAACAACTGGCACATTTTGCCATGAGTGGCAATACCTAAGCATGTGTACTAAAAAGTAACAGGGTCCTTCTGAAAATGCTTAGAGTTGGTTACAAAGATTTATACACCTTTCAATTTAAGATACAAAATAGAATTCATGTCAGGAGATACTTCTGATTTGCTTTGAATTGGATCTGGAAAATTAATAAAGGAAAATGAGAATGTTTGTTAGAGGCAAACATGTACTATGGATAAGATTTCTTAGTTCTGAATCACTACTCCAATTCTCACAGTTGTATGACTTTTGGAAAATCATTGCAGCTCCCTGACCCTCAATTTCCTCATTGTTCTTTTGTTTTGACAATTTCATACATGTATACAATTGTTATGATCATATCCAACAATTCCTCATTATCCTCTCTTATCTCCTTTCCACTTCCGGGGATCCTTTTCTCTTTCAAGGTATTTCTACTACTTCTGTGTGTTTATTCATGCAAGTCTTTTACAGGTATCCAGGGTTGCAGTGTGTTTGTGATTGCAATAGCTATATCATATCCAGAAGATACTCCTTCATAGCACTCCTCCATATTCTGCCCTGGCTTCCAAGATGGTTCCTGAGCTTTGGAGAGTGTGATATAGATATCTCGTTTGGGACTAAATACTCAGATGTCACTCGTTCCCCTAATTTTCACCAGGTATGAGTCTCTAGATTAAGTTTCCCACTAAAAAAAAGAAAAGAAGATTCTTTAGTCAAGGCTGAGAGTGGTGGTATCCTCACATAGATAATGGATACACAATCACTGTCTGGTGAGTCTAATGTTGAGGCTTCATGCAACCCTGCATTGCATTTGCAATACTTATTATGGTGTCCACCATCTTAGACAGATGCTGAAAGTCAGATGTCCAATAGGAATACTGCAGTTGTATAGGAGGAAGGCCAAACTCCAGATGTTTTTCTCAGGCCCTCTATAGGTCAGTCTTTTCTAGGACATAGGAATAAACGACAAAGAATCTAGAGAGTGGCCAGAATACTGAAACCCATTGCTACTTACCACTTGGAAGCATCAGTGGGAAGAGGCAGGAATTCAATCCTTTAAAGCTTTGCTTTATTCAGTCTGAGAAGAGGGCATTCATCTCCTAGTTTCTCTTTAGCCAGCAGCTTATGCACTGAGAAGAATGTTTGAGCAAAGGCTTCATTCTTGCCCCCCTGGTCAGGTGGTCAGCCATGTTTCTGATACTTGTGAAAATTTGTGGTGTCCGCAGCCTCTCTGTCAACCTTGCACTTGTTCTGTGGGTGTCTAGACTCAGACTTTCTTTTTGTGGTTCTTGGGGATCAGCCTAACTGCTTATAATCTTCCTAGGGATTTAGAAAAAACATTCCCTCCTACAAGGAAATAAGAGGAAAATCAAATCTACCAGATAAAATGGGGAAAAAATTAAGGAAGTTATAGATCCCAGAGATGAGTTCCAGCCCTGGGTTCCTTGCCTGATTTCTATGGTATGGCTCCCATAGTATGAAGTTGGGCACAGAACTCCCTCAACTGGGGATTCTGTTAGGACAGTGCAGGAAGACTGGTTATTTTTCTTGTAGATTAGATCCACAGGGCTCTGGCTTACTTTTGCCTCTGTAAATCTCAGTCTGGAAAAGACTAAGCTATGGCTATGAAGACAGACCATAAGCTAGATGAACACTGTACCAGGAACTAATGTATGCATTAGACAAAAAATGTATGCAGCTTCCAGGACTTGGATATCCAACAATGTCTTTGACTTGACCTCGTAGATAGACAGTTTGAACTTGACCTTATGGTTGTCCTGCCAAACTTTCTCAACTACTTCTTAAAATACTAAGTCCTTGGTTTCTTCTGGTGTCAGCCTTAGACTTCTTCATCAGTTTCTGAACTAAGTAAGAGCTGGGGTGGGGAGTAGTTAAGAGCAAAAAAAAAAATCACTAACAACATGTACATGCTAGCTGAGTTTACACACATTTACATACATATGTGTGCTAACCAATGTGCCTTTATAGTACAGAATAGAGAAGTTCCCCTGTTCACCTCTCCTATCCCCTATCAAAACCACTTTGGTGTTCCTCCCAGGGTATGATGCACTGTGAGGAAAGGCCTTGCAAGAGTCCAGAGATGAATAGACTCTTTGTTGCTCACCCCCAGATGAAGTTTGCAGAGCTGAAATTTAAGCCACTTTCTTAAACTCTGGACCCACTTGTGCTTTTTCCAATACAAAGCTCTCTTCTTGCAAAGCAGACCTTTTTGGGGGAGAGACCCAAATGAGAAGAGACCTTCCCAAAGGTACTAACATTATGAGAAATACAAAGAACGAAACATTTTAGGTAGTCACAGAATGTCTGCAATCAAGATTATAAGGGAAGGCGCTCAGATATAGAGTGTGCTGAATGGAGATATGTGTTTAAAGTCTTTTGTCCCTAGCAGAATGCTAAGTGTGAGGTAGGGGCTTTCTTTTTTAAAAATTTTATTTATAAAAATAAAGTCTTTTTTATCCATGTATCCCCTTGCTCCCCCTTCCAGCCCCTCCCAGTCAGCCTTCAGCCTCCCTCCTTCCAATCCCCCTCCCCCGCATCCCATTCCATCACCTCATCCCATTCCCAAAAAGGGCAAGAAGTCCTGACCTCGAACTGAGCGAACCAACAACTGCAGGGGTCTCTGAAAGACAGAATCAAACCCTGACCAGAGAGGTGACAGGAGACACACAAACCAAAGAGCCACAACTGACCAGGACCCATCTAATTGTGAACCACTGAAGTCATGGGCAAACGTCAGAGCAAGAAATTACATAATAATACAAAGGGCAATATGGTAACTCCAGAAGAGAGTGGCGATCTTACAAATACAAGACCTGAACTGAGCAATGAAGAGGAAACAGAAGGAAGCAACACCAAAAATTCCTTTTTGATGATCATCGAAGCTCTCAAAGAAGATATGAAAAAAAGCCTTAAAGAAATA
>PVIH01006074.1:0-49274 GCA_004025045.1 Sigmodon hispidus
CCTATTGACAGTGTCCTTGGCTTTGCAGAAGCTTCCCAGCTTCAGGAGATCCCACTTATTGATTGTTGGTCTTAGTGCCTGTGCCACTGGTGTTATATTTAGGAAGTGGCGGCCTGTGCCAATTTGTAGAAGTGTATTTCCCACTTTCTCTTCTATCAAGTTCAAAGTGGTTGGGGTTAAGTTGAGGTCTTTGATCCACCCTCTTAATCTTAATACCATAAAACTATTAAGAAATAAATTCCTAAGTCTTGTGGATTAGATGCTGTGAGCCTCACATATAACCATAATTACTCTTCCTTTCCCCTTTCCTCATTAGCAGATGCTTTACACTTTGGGTATTAATATGAAGGTTAAGCAGAACCCAAGGAATGCTGTACCCCCTACACACTCAAGGTTAAATGTAGCAGATGCTTCTTCTTCAGGCCCTAACCACACTGCTAACCATGTGTTGTGAGCTGAAAGTTCACTACAGAGAGGAAAGGGAAGCTTTACCAATTTCTAAACAAATCAAAATCATATCAGATAATGATCTGACTCATACGCAGGGGGAGTCAGGGAGTCAAACACAAACACATCGTAGTGAAAAGAACAGTATCTGTCCAGAGAAATGTTCTGGGCTCCAGAGACACACTACTGGCAGTAAGTTACGAACTCTTTCTTCTTGCTTCCTCACATACTGTATTGTGATTACAGCATTGATTATGTCAGAAGGTTGGTTTCTGACACCAGTGTTGCCTGGTTTAACCAGAAAACACTGCTATGACTGATTCATTTGTACCGATTAGAGAACAGCCCCATTGTATGTCCTGGTTTATCTCCGAGTGTTTCAGATTCATGGCAATTTCTTCATGCTGATATGATCTTGAATTTCCCATACAAATTTTGATGGGTGAATAGTGAGAGGAGGGGATCTTTTTTTTTAATTGGAAATTTTACTTGTCTACCAAGAAGCCTACAGATGAAGTGGCCTTAACGCCCACCCTTCTGCTTCAGGTACCTTCAGGAACTGAAGTCAAGTCTCTTATAAGCTAAGTTCTTAAAGTCTCCCCCAAGAACTTTCACCAGAAACACAAGTTAGAGATGCTCCTAGAGAGCTGGTCCCAGGGACCAATCTTTTCAGCCCAGCCCAGACTTCCCATTCTGCTCAAACAAAGTACCACTCCTCTGTGGTTGTACATGGCTTTTGTAGAGTAATTATAGATTTATATACTATCTAATTATATACTCCCATAAAAATTAGAAAAATAATCTCATTGTTTGCATGTTTCTTGAGCTCTGATGTCATTATTTTTTTCTGTCAAGGCTGGCATGTTACAGCAACAATACGCACCCCAGAAAGAGACACTTGTGACTGGATTTGGCTCTCTACAGCAGCTAATGCCCATTACCAAGATGAATTCCTCTCTGATTGTATCTGATGGTGGTGGAAATACACAGGTGTATATGCAGAGGCTTATTGGGAAATTTGATGGGGACTGTCAGTTGGCACAGTGCTTGCCTACATATACAAATCCCAGAGTGTTATACCAAACACAGTATAAACTGGGTATAATGACACACAGCTAAAGTTTCCACTGAAAGTGTGGAAACAGAAGGATGAGAAATTGAACATTGTCTTCAGATTCATAGCAAGTTAAGACCAGACTGGACTACATAAGACCTGTCTAGGGAAGTAATTTTATAGGCATGTCATATCTAATTAACAAGACAGTACCAAATATCCTCACCACTGGGGACTGATTTCCCAAGACACAAATTTTTGCCTTGGTTTAAAAGAAAATATAGGTTTTCTTCTGTAAAGTAGGCCTTGCATCTATTAAAATATAATTTGTTTGCACTTGTAATGCTCAGGTCACTGTCACCTCATGAGACACCTTGCCCAATGTACTAATAGCATAGCTTGAAGGGTCCATAGCAACCATTACCCTTGGCAACAGTTCTCCTTTACCAGCTTAAATAATACCTTCTAGACCTATTGATGCTAGACAGAAG
This sequence comes from Sigmodon hispidus, assembly GCA_004025045.1. Lineage (NCBI taxonomy): Eukaryota > Metazoa > Chordata > Mammalia > Rodentia > Cricetidae > Sigmodon > Sigmodon hispidus. The sequence continues at coordinate 1,993 of PVIH01006074.1, forward strand.
GATCCAAACTTTTGGCTCTGTTTCATCTTGAACCCTATTGCTCTACAACCACAGCACATGATGTTTCCACAGTGGGAAAAACATAATTCTAGTGAATAACTCATATTAATGGCAATAGCCTGAGTGGAAGGAAAGGTGGAGCCTCTAGGGTCTCCCTTCCCAACAACTTGTACGATGGTAATCTATTCCTAGGCTGGGATCTTCATTCACTTACACACACACACACACACACACACACGCACGCACGCACACACACACACACACACACACACACACACTTCTGCCTTTAAACTTCTTCTCCTTTTTTTTTCTAAGACAGAGTTTAGCATTGTAGAATCTATGTAGTTAAAACATTTTATAGAGGTAAGCAAGGTCCTGAGCTACCATTACATACCAAGCAGGGGTACTGAGTAAATAACCTCTGGAAACACCCTGAAGGTCCTGTGTTTACTAGTCCAACCAAGGACAAATTGATCTAAGAACCTATAAGCTAAGAGTATAAAAATCCTGGCACAATATATCATAAAGCATTCATACCACTTGTGTGATTTATTCTGTCAAAGATCAAGCTGGGTTTAGTAGAATGGATATATGTTGTGGGAATTTATTCTGGTCCCATATTGGGCACCAGATAATGCAAGATGTCTCAGAAGAAGACTTATTTATTAAGGATTAAAATGAGGATCACTCTCATGCATACAGAACAAGTAGACAGTAACACCAGTGCTCATCCAGCTGCCATTCTGCCCAAGAGTGATGGGTAAAAGCTGTTCCCTGCTGCCCAATCTGACTCTGACACCCAAAAGAGAGCACAACCCCCTCTTCCTTGGCTCTTATCCAGTCATATACACAGGCAAGTGCACATTCTAAGGCTTGTTAACCCAAAACCATTAACTGAATGGGACAGATTCCTACAGCAGATCTGAGAACTAACTATCATCCTTTGCAGTCATTCCGTGAGGTTTCTGCCTCCCTCAGCAGACACACCTCGCTGTCTGAAATACCAAGGTCTGGGCAAACAATTTCTGTCTTTTTCAGCTCTTATTTCAGACATCTATGTATTGTTTTCATGTTTGAACTTTAAGGTGAGACTTCTCAAAGGAGGTATGCAAGGTGTGTCTCAGGGACACAATCACCTCTTGTGCATTTTCTTACAAGAAAATGTACTCCGTATATATTAATGGATGGAAGGGATAATTGCCCCCTCTAGGACAGGTTCATCTTTTTGAAACTTTTGTTGTGCTATGTCTATGTCCACCTACTCTGCCTGTCACTTAAGCTTTTGGAGGGAGACAAAAATTATGACATATGCAATTTCAGCATTTTACAGAGTCTAAATGGCTTGCAAACTAGAAAAGTTTCAATCAATCCACAAGTCAGAATGGGGCCTTTGAGCAGTCTTCATAGTCAACATTTGTAGGCAACCCTGGCCATCCTGTTAGAGGATTAGCTGAAGTTGGTCCCACCTCATGAGATTTCTATGGACACATCAGGAGTTCATCTGTGTTTCCCTATACTTCTCTACAATTCCCCAAAAGAGAGGGGGGGCACTATCGAGATAAACAAAGGCAAGAGAGAGATTCAGAGGCAGGAATTCTGGAATCCTCCTTTAAATGGAGCTTGGTGTCAGAGCTCAGAGGAGAGCATAGCTTTATAGACTAACCCCCATACCCACATTGTGTACCACACATAGCCAGAAAACTTGTACTCCATGGCACATGAGAAAAGATGGCATCCTAGGATGTTTCATTGGATTATATGTACTCTGCTCAGGTACCAACTGTTGTGTTGCATTTCCAGAGCATATATAAAGATGTTTACTCACATCATACAGAGAGGGTACTGACAGACAGAAGATGGATCCTATCCAAGTTCAGCTTGATCAACCAAAGGATTTATTGAGATTAATTGTAGGAGCACAGAAGGTCAAGGGCACCTTCTTCCCTGGGAAGGCTTCTGTACTACAGTCAGGCAGCTGTACCACTGAAGAGTCTCACCCCAGTCAATTGTTTACCTGTATTATCTTTACACAGGACCTCTGTCTTGACACAAACTTGACTGCATTTTCTTCCAGTTCACCCTAGCATGGGCTGTTGTCTGCTTTGCCTTACAACTCATTGACTGGGCAAGAAACAACAGGATAATGACACATTAAGGATCTATGTGCCATGAAGGATCGATCCTGTATCTATGGAAATCAGAAAGTCTGCTTCAGTGGTTGTGGAAAAGATAGGGGAAACTGAGAAAAATTAGCTTTGGATGGAGATCCACTTCACAAGAGATACCTTTTGAATTTCAGGAAGCTTTGCATATAAAACCTATATAAGGTTTTATAGGAGCAGAGCAGGTTCCTCGAGATACTCCAGGACAAATTGCTTCCTTCTACCAGCTCAAGGAGTAGACATAAGTGTCATACAGCTAATAAACCCAAATGTTTACTTGAGAATGTGACATAATTTTCATAAAAAGTGAGGATTTTATTCTGTAGTGAGGTAGCAACAGCCTTTGCTGTGTGCTGAAGAACCATAGCCTGGAGACTCAAAAGAAAGATGGGTCTCAACTTGTCCCCACTAGGGACCAGACCAAGCCCTGGATGATTTCCATCAGCTGTCAGAACTCCTTCTACAGGACTGGGTGGGAAATTAGGCTATTAAATTACAGCCTTGTGCTGGGAGCTCTTCCATTCTCCTCCCTTTTCCTCCAGCCATTCTATCAAAGCCAGGCATTGTAACCATTTATCTTGCCCAACTTAAAATACCTTCTGCAGAACTAATTTTTCCCTCAGTACTTGAGGTCTTTGTGCTCTGCCTTGCTTCCTTGATCTTGTGTGGATCTCAGATTAATTTGCACTAGCTGGGAGTTCAACAACAAAATCAATTTCAATCGGGTCAGACGGGGTCACCCCGGGAGCAGCAGAGTGAAGAAAGAAATAGATTATTATTATTCTGGAAGCACAGGGCTCAGGTTCAGTGTGAGGGGAGAGAAGAAGTGCAGTCCCATGAAGGCCATAAATAATTCCTTCCAAACTGTCAGGAACAAATAGGAATTGCTTTGTTTTTCTAGCAGTTTCCCAAACGAAAGATAAGCAGGTGAGCTGTGCCCTTGAAGGGAGGCAGATGGAACCAGCAGAGGTGCTTGGGGACACTGCTGGCAGAATTGCAGTGAGTCTCTTTTATGTGCATATGTTTTCAGAATAGGAATATTCTACAATGTTCTATGACACAGGAACTCAAAAAACATGGCAGTATTATATTTACCTTCTTTAGCTGCTGAGATGTATTTTGAGTGAAAAAGGCACAAGCCCCTCAGTTTATCATTAAACATGGTCATCATTTTATTTGACCATGAGATTAAATATTCTACAACAATTTCTCCATTTGTGTGTCACATGTGCACACATGTACACTCACACACAGACTCTCCTTGATGTGTACCTTGAAAATCCTATAATGGTTCTCAGTCTTGTTTATATAAAAATAAAACAGCCAATGCTCATTACCTTTCTTTCTTCTCAGTTTCCCAGTTAAGGGCCTGCAGATTACTGATCATGTAGAAAAACATCCTAGATTCTGTGATTGGTGAAAAGAAGAATTAGGAAGAGGCCACAGCTGAGAAATTTGATGTAAACAATGTAAAAATATTTTACATAGAACAGCAGCATATATGCCATGCTCAAAAAAATGGCAGGTGTGGCTGAAGTTTTGTTTAACTGCCCTCAGCATGCTGGAGGATGGATGTAGGGCTTTGGTTTTAACAAAAGAGGTAAAAGTGCATTCCAGGCATGGTAGGAAAGATGTCTCAGCAGTTAAGATTAACTAGTATATAGATATACATGCAGGCAAAATGTCCATACATATAAAATAAAATAGTTTTTTGTTAAAGTCCATCCTGTACAATGTATATTAGAGGGAAATCTCTGAAGTTGTGTATTGAAAGTGCTGGAGAAAAACATCCCCAAACAGAAGTTTGGACAGTCTTTCACAATGACATGCAGTGTGCAGTGTGCAGCCCTGTCAGGACCCCACATGGCCTTGCCATAAATCAAGGTATCATAGCTGACTGGAGAAGCTCAAACACACCTGGCCTCTCCAAAGCACAGTGATGAAAAAAGCGCCTCACATCTCACCTGCACCTCCTGTAGGTTCCTGCAAGTCACAAATGCCAAATATGATGGAATGAATTCTCTGTGCAATGAAAGTCTGAGCCTTTTAACCAAGCCAGAAAGTGCAGCATCAGCTTTCCAGCCACTTCTCCCCTTATCAAAGAGGCACTCCATCTGTTGCCATGGTTACCATCTCTATTCTCATGAGATGAGTGCAATCTAGGGAAAACTCACATATAGCAAGTGTACTGTATAGCATGTAGATTACTGGGCTGTGAATTGAGTGCTACCCCCAGTCAGGGACTACCATGTCACTCTGCTCTTCACTCATCATGCAGCAGCTCCATGGCAACTTATAAACCCCCTGCAGTCCTGGAGATAGATGCATAGCATCTCTGTGTTAGAGCAGAGGGAGGTATCACTCCTGGTGGGAAGATGGAAAGGCTTATTAAGAATCACAAAATTTGCTTGGTGGTGGTGGTGCTTGCCTTTAATTCCTGTACTTGGGAGACAGAAGCAAGTGGATCTTTGAATTTGAGGCCAGCCTGGTCTACAGAGATAATTCCAGGACAGACAAGGCTACACAGAGGAAACCCTGTCTTAAAAAACAAAACAAAACAAAAACAAAATATTGGAAGTTTTTTTTTAGGTCAAACTTCTTGTGTGACATGTACATAAGACATCAACAAGAGGAATGACATTTACACTCATTAGCCTTATATCCACTTGACACAGCTAAGGTCAACCTTTGAGGAAAAAACCTCAATTAAGAAAATGTCTCCTTAAGATCTGGCTGTAGGCAAGTTTATAGGGCATTTTGTATTGAATGCTTAATGTGGGAAGACTTAGCCCACTGTGGACATTGCTTGTCCTGGCTTGGTCGTTCTAGGTTCAGAAAACATGCTGAACAGGCCATGAGGAGCAATCCAGTAAGCAGCACTCCTCCATGGCGTCTGCATCAGCTTCTGCCTCCAGGTTCCCAACCTGCTTGAGTTCCTGTCCTGACTTCTTCAGTGATGGACTACAGTGTAGAAGTGTAAACTAAATAAACCCTTTCCTTCCCAGGTTGTTTTTGGTCATGGTGTTTCACCACAGCAATAGTAACCCTAAGACAGCCTTCAAGGGAAAAATAATTGAGTGAAAATAATCATGATGATGTCCAAATACATTAAAGTAAAGATAGATGAGAGTGAGGAGGAAGTGGAAAGAAACACATAGCTCTGTCCTGTTGGACTTGACAGTCTCAGTGTCTGAGCCTTAGACTCCTACTGTGCTCAGCTCTGTTCATGAGAAAAGTGAATGGATCCCTTTGTGCCCATTGATAATTCAAAAAGTACTTTCATTAAACATTTACCCACAACATGGATGGGCTACTGAACCAGTTATCATGACCTGGCATTTTTATTCATATTGCCAAGGATTAAACCCAGGGCCTTGCCCATGTGAGGTGGACCCTCAATCACAGAGCTATATCCTTGGTTCTTATCTTTGCTCATATTTGACCTGTACATTTATAAGGTGCAACAGAAAGGAACAATGTGACCGAAATAGACCTTTATCTAGTTAAAGTAAGCAGTGTTCTGCTTCACAGACAATACTTACATTCAATAGACATTAATGTTTACAAATATAACAGAACCATTTGAAACTGGTAAAAGCAGAAATGAATCAATTAGAAGTGAGACATAAATACACATAAATATGCTGGTAAGTTTTTTCATAAAAATAACTAAAAGATTTTAATTAGTCCTGTGTTTTTGAAATCAGAAAGCATCCACCATAGACTCCTTCTGGCTGTGTCAAACTTGACTAAAATGACAGAAGGACACTTACATTTTCAAGTATGTGACAAAGGAGGTGGGGAAGCTCAGGTAATAAGGTGAGGTCTGTTCCCTAAGAAGGTAGCCTCAGAGGGGAGATTTCAAGAGTCAAAGTGTCATTCTCATGAACAGAAAATATGTCCAAGCAGCCCTTACAAGATTGGTAGCCAAAGAGAAATGAGACCCATGCTGGCTTAAATATTCATCTTGTGCTCAAGGAGTTTGTGATAAGTGTGTTGGATACTGTCTGAATTAGACTTTCTGCTGCTGCATCAAACGCCGTGACCAATAGCTGTTGGTTTTGCGCGTCAGAAGAGGTACACACAAACTCACACTACCAAAGCCACACAAGAGTTAAAGAGAGTTCCCAGGAGGTTACAGGAGCAGAGAAGCAGGGCAGAAGGAGAGAGAGACCATAACATGGCTTCTCTTTTTAAGAGAAAGGGTGTGCCTCCGTATGAGGTGCTTCTTGCCAGGAGCCATGTTGGCTTCACTATGTGGTGTGTAAAAATACTTGCAATAGCAACTTGTGAGGGAAGGGGTTTATTTTAGCTTACAGTTCCACATCCTAGCCCATCACTGGGTGAAGTCAGGGCAGGAACCTGGAGGCAGGAACTGAAGCAGAGACTATGAAGGAGTGCTTTTTACTGACTTGCTCAACTTGCTTTTTTATAGAACCCAGGACCACCATCCCTGAGATAGCCCCAGCCTTGGAGGGCTGGGCCCTCCCCATTAATCAGTAATCAAGGTAATAACCCACAGACTTACCATAGAACAGATTTATAGAGGCATTTTATCAAGTGAGAGCCCCTCTTTTCAATAAATTTTATCAAATTTACAAAAAAAATAAGAACAATAAAAAAATTCATGAAGTACAGAAGTCCAGAATTTATGATAAGGCTCAGACATACACACACATTTAACAAATACTCCAAACCAATCATTTGCTAATTACTCTAAGCAGGTAACGGGTTACTAAAACCAGTTACTTAAAGTAAATAGAGGAGCTGAAAATCTGTTGGCAGAAGGCACTTACAGGCAGGTCCCCAGGACCTACTTTGGAGAAGCAACTCTGAGCTTCACCAGGAGATGACAATTCAAATCAGAAAAAGAATTTCACTGGCCCAGAAATGGTGACAGAGGACGTCACGGAATGACACACCTGAGCAATTTCATGTTGATCTGTGGTCTTTGAACATACACATTTGTCACTGTCTCTAGTAGTCTAGCTGCTTTCTAAGGAGCTGTGCAAGTCTGAGCATTGCTTGCAATGATGAATGATGATCAGGGAAATAAGGAGACTTGAACTGTTTCCTACTACAGGAAGATCAGGAAGAACTTGTGTGATGATGAAATACAATGAGAGAGAGGCATTACCAGGGGCAGAGAGATGGCTCGGCACATAAGGTTATCTGTAGTGCAAGACTGAGGACATGAGTTCAATGCCTGGATATCACTGAGGGAAAAAATCTGACTCTCAAAAGATTGTCCTCTGGCCTCCCCACCTGTGCTGTGACATGTACATATCTATGTGTGTGTGTGTGTGTGTGTGTGTGTGTGTGTGTGTGTGTGTGTGTCTGACACACACACACACAATGATAATACTAAAATAGAAGAGTTGACCATGACCAATTTGCATTTTTCCTCTTCAATGGACTATTCATTGGTGCCACTGTCGTTTTTCCTTCTAATCCTAAGAGAAGCAAGCACACACTGATGAGGAGATATTAAATGTGAGTCCCCTCTTATCTCTGATTTGAATCTCGTCCTTACTCTTGTTTCTTTCTGTTATTGTGAACAAAGATCTATCAGTGAGTTCATGGGGTCTTTACTCTCTCCCTTACATTTCCTGGTCTTCAGATGACTCTGACATCTTTGTTGTGATAAGGGCAACAGAGATGAAACTCAATAATAAAGAGAAAAAATTTCCCAGTTTTAGTACCTAATTTACTTGCAATTCTTTATTCTATATATTACTTAAAAAAATTTATTTTGCATTTTGTGAGACATCTGACCCACAAGCAATGATTTAATTATTGTTTACATTTATGGTCATTTATTAATAGCAGGAAGAAATAAAGAATATTCTTTTATATGTGTATTATCCTTTCATTCTACCAACACAAAAATAATTGTTGATAGAAAAGTAGTAAAAAGGAAATACTCCTGAGTAGGTGAGTCCTAAAGTATATTAGTACACATATCTATTCCCAGGATTTTCACATAGACTGTCGGACAAACTATCATTACTTTGACCAATAATGATAATTAAAATATGCATGTGAATTACTAAATTTTAAGTTATAATTTTCCTTTCTCAATCATTCAGGACTTCTGCTATAATGTAATACATAATTTTTATAAGACAAGGTTGCAGATTGTAAATCAAACAACATGCAACAAGATTGGACACGCTGATCTTGGGGCCTCTAGGGAAGTACAGTGCAGCTACATTCAATCTAGTGAGATGGTGATCCCCTCCCAACTGGATGTGAACACTCAGTCCTCAGCCAGAGCTAATTAATGACCATGGTTCTGGACAATTGATAACACAATGCAACATTCACTGGCATTGTCTGACTATACAGAACCAGATTAAACCAGAATATTATGTGGTAGCTGTACTATGACTTCCTTAAAAACTTAAGTGTGTTTTATTGTTGCAGGAACACATGGGCAATTAATAGATGTGTTTGATTTAAAATTTTAATATGCTTATTCAGCCTAAATATTGTCTTATATTGCCTTGCATACTTTCCGTCACCAGTTTCTTTTAGTAGCTCTATTCTTAGGAAAGGCTGGTTGACACATATACAAGGAAAACTTTATTCTTTGGATTTGCTTGAATTTGAAGAGGTGACCCCTAATAATGTATGCCTTCCTAAAGGAGAAATAACTTTGATTTCCAAAATGACAGTGCTGAAAACAGAAGAAACATTTAACAGTCATGCTGAACTGCAGAGAAGAGGCAGCAGGAGAAGCAGCTGTCTCTGACCTGACACTGTTAACTTCCCAATATTTCCATTCCAAAACCAATGGAAACAATTAAGATTTATAACTGAGAGACCCAGTTCTGTGGGTAAGATGCTAATTTGTAAAACACTAAAATATGCAGCATTCCATGGTATCATTTAAATCACAACAGGGTAGCATCTTTTTGAATGATAATGATGGGGTTGGTTTAATGATGGTAGTTGGTTGATAGAATTGGTTTGTTGTGATGATGGATAGGAGTTGCTATGATGATGGTATTGGATTGCTACGATGATGTTGTTGGTTTATTGTTTTGATTATGAGGTTGCTATGATGATGGTATTGGCTTGCTAAAATGATAGTGGTAAGTTGCTATGATGATGGTAATGGGTTACTAGGATGATGGTATTAGGTTGCTATAAAGATGGTGGCAGGTTGCTTTGCTAATGATTGGAGGCTGCTATGATGATGGTATTGAGTTGCTGTGATGATGATGGGATTCTTATGATGATACTGGTGTCTTACTATGATGATGTCAGTGAGAGTTCATTTGGTTTAGTGGTAGAAGTTGAACTCAGAGTCCATTCAGCTTTCTATAGCAAAAATGTATCATATATTTATATCATATATGTAGCAAAATTATGTCTATATCTTAGAGACAGTAATGCATGAACAAGTAATTTATTGCTCAGAATTCTGGGCCCTGAGATTTCTAAGACTGTGGTCTCACCAGACTGGTACCACCACCTCACTGAAGTGAATGTGGTGGGCTTTTCATATTCATAATGATACTTATGAGATATTCTTTTTGTTCATGTATGTAAAATCACTAACTTATATCTATTTGCTTTCTTTTCTCAGGTAGAATCCCCATTATCTTTTTAAAGAATAATAAATATACTAATAGATTATTAATGAGAAACATATACTTTACCTTGATAATAATACATGTTTTACAGCAGTATAATCCTTTAATAATGCATTAATTAGGTTGCTGAAACTTATGAAATAATAGTTTAATATTTTTGGCATCAATGGAAGCATATTACACATTTTGAGCTACATACTGATGACTTAAAAAATTAGCACATAAAATGGAGAACCTTCAAAGTAAACACAAATTTCACAGACATTTGAAGAAACTAGGAATTGAGAAATGGAGTAACTAGAACAAATGGTTAACATGACTTTTCCTGTGGAGAAGTTTCAATTCCTAGGAGAATTACAATTGCCTAAAACTGTAGAAGTCCGTGTAAGTTAGAGGAAAGAGCAGCAAGGTCAAAGCATTGAAGCACATCATTAGTTTTTTGTTTTGTTTTTATTTCTGGGAAGGGGAGATGAGATGGTCTCCAAAAACTGATAACTTTAAAAACAATGATGGGAACAGCTGCCCCAGTAGGACTCAGCCTTCCAAGTGTGGACAAAGGCAATTTTTTTCTCAAGTCCAAACAGTAGGAAATTAGACAAATAAATACTCAGGTTTTCATTGGATTTCTCAATCAAGTACCAGGTGAACAGCATCTCAAGGAGCTTATGCACAACACTCCTTAAAATGCAAAGCATGAACCAGCCCAGTATTAATTCATGCAGATTATAAAATCTTAATGTTAAGGCAAACATTTTTATGGACCCTGACTGAGAGAAAACTGAACAAATGGACCAGAAGTCTCCCAAATTGAAGAGCTGTGTGGACCAAATGAATGGAACTAAAATTCATGTCTAAAAACATGCACGTTCTTCCCAAAAGGAAGCAGGCCACAAAAATAAGGTATCCTTTCTCAAACAAGCACTATGCTCTCTGCCAATGGGATAACCCCATCCACATTTGACAAAAAGCAAGCATCTTGAGTTAGATCCAGGAGTGGCCAAGGATCTCACTGGTAGTCAGTCCTGAACTTTTGGCAGCTCTTGCTCTGAAGTTTTTCTCATTACTATAGAATGAGTTCCTTTTTCCTGACATTCTTCTGCTTCCTTGGGCACTCTTCCTCCTACCCCACCATATTCTTTGATTAGTACTGACAGCTCAGTGACCTTTTAGTCTGAAAAGTATGTTCTTTGCTTGTTCTTTGCTTGCAGAGAAAGCTCTAGAGCATCTAGGCTTGGATCTGGTACAATGACAGGAAGACCCATCATGTGTCCTGCCATGAGGGAGCTGCATGTTGAGTATAGAAGAGCTTGCAGGGCTATTAGACATCTTGCTTGCTACCTTCTCTCCAAGCTGATGTCATGGGAAGGTATTAGTGGACTTTTCTGTCCTGCCAGCTGCTCCCCAGATAACCACACTAAAACCTAATATTAATTATAAATGCTTGGCCAATAGCTTATGGTTGTTTTTTAGCTAGGTCTCATAACTTAAATTAATCTATTTCTATTAATCTATGTGCTCTCCCAAGGCTCATTTACCTCATGTAGGTATTTCTTCCCATTCTGCTTGCTCTGTGTCTCATGGTACCTCCTCAGACTCTACCCTTCTCCCCAGCATTACCTAGCCATCATCTTATCAGCTTTATATTAACACTGAGAGCAACACAGTGTACTGTACAAAAGAATTATTCCACAGCAGGAGAGGATTCTCTTTTCATGTCAGTAAGTGTGTCTGCGAGCAGAGTTTTGCCAAAGGCCTATGATAGGCACTGTGATGAAATAACCATTCTTCTTACTAAAAACCCTTCCCAGTCTTTCAATCTTGGGGAATGTCATCAGGTATGAGGACATCTTCAAGCCCCCGTTGTAGGATGGCACTAAAGGGATGAAAATGAGGAAAAACAGCTTCCAAGTAATTCCCTATTCCTAACTAATCTACTGTAAATGAGAAACGACTGATTTCTCAGTGGCTTGGGATTGTTAATGTCCCCTATGGCAGCTTAACCCTCCTACCAACATACCAGCCTTCATTGTGGGCTACATCCCACTGGGCAGGCTTATAAAATTTTATACATGTTATTAAAGACATCATAGTATTTTTCAATAAGCTTTATGATGTGTATGTGTGTGCATATGTTTATATGTGTATGTGTATATATTATGCATGTGCATGTACATACATATGTATATGTGTATTTATATGCAGGTTTGTATGTGTCCTATATTAGTGTGAATGTGGATATATATATTTTTAAAGATTTATCATTTATGTATTATAAGTTCTCTATCTGTATGTAGTACAACTTTATGCCAGAAAAGGGCATCAGATCCCACTGGAGATGGTTGTGAGTCACCATGTGGGTGCTGGAAATTGAACTCAGGAGCTCTTTAAGAGCATCCAGTTCTCTTAACTTCTGAGTCATCTCTCCAGCCCTATGTAAGTATATTGCGTGGGTGTGTATGTATGTGTGTATGTGTATGTGTGCATGTATGTTCATGTTTATTTCTGTCTGTGTTTATATATTTATATGTATGATTATATGTGTGCTTAAGGGCTATATAGATATGAGTATATGTATGTTTATGTATGCATGTATATATGTGTTAAAATATAGGTTATTTTGCATTATTTTTAAAGTCTTTTGCCTCCTATGCAAGTTTTTTTCTCCTCTATTTGTGGTCTTTGGAGTATTAATGTTTTCATGAAATGAGAAATCCACTTTAAAAGACACTTTATAGTTACTTGATAATATTAAAAACTCTGCTGAGACTCATATTCTAATGTGAACAGAATTGAGAAAACAGCTGAGAAAAAGATCAGCTTGGGTCTCGAAACCTTGGTAATATTTGTGCACATACATAATGGGCATTTCCACCTCTCTCTGCAGCTCTATTCACATGCACAATGTTGAGTTTCTTTAGGAGCTTTTGTGAGACTGCTGGTAGAGGTATCGTTATCTAGGGAACCAAAACATTAAGATTACCTTATTTGGCCTTCAGGGAAGAAAGTAATCAATTATTTAAAAGCATCTTTTCCAGAGAAGGTTAGAGTGCAAATTCTAAGAATCAGAGGTGCAGGCGGCTTAAGGAATTATGTCATTCCAGGAAGTCTAAAAAGATTGCAGGTCATATCAAAGTAACTTTTTTAGGTGTAGCAGAGACTGTGATCAGGTTTTGTAGGGTTTAGAAATAGCTATAAAGGACCCCCAGCAAACAACATTGTTGCACCCGTGTTATGCAACCCCAATGACCACCAGGGATCTGGATTTGATGTAAACACATACGAGTCAGATTATTGTTTTGGACAGGTTCAAACCCAGTGAAAACCCTTTGTTCTGATGCGGTGGAGGATTTCAGCCAGGAGTCCAGAGGTGAGGGAGGTTTTAAAGAAAAGCATACATAAGCGAGGTGCTACACATCTTGGCATTCCAGGATTGAGCAAAGGGGTATGGGGAACAGCAACCGTTGGTTATACTTTTGGTGAAAACCCAACCCCTGAATCTGCTGGCTGTATTTTCTGTATGAAACTAACTTTTGAATCTATTGGCTGTTGGGGCATTCCTGAGATTCTTTCCAGACTCAGACCTGGGCCCTGCCCTAAGGTATTAAATGAAATAGTTTTGTAAAACTAAAATAGTTTTGTTACGATAAAGTCAGGCCCTCACAACATCAACTGGGCTAAGTAACTCAGAGGAACTCTCTTCTTGGTACTGTGTGTTGTTCCTTCATCTATGGCTACCAGACATCACCAGGTGGAGGTGTGTGTGCCTAGGATCTGGGGAAATGAACTAAAATTAACTGAAAGGAAAAATGTTTATTTTGTCTTGAGGTTTCAATGCTTTTATGCCTGTGGGTCTAAGCAAAGATCTGGTAGAAGGGCAGGGTGAAGAATGACTGATGACATCACAGCAACTGGGAAGCATTTGAGGGAGCCAGTTGCAGCATTAAAACTCACGCTCCCTCCCCCCCATTCAGGCCTCACTCCTTAAGAGCCCATTCAGCTTTTATCTTATCAGGGGGTGAAGCCAGTGCCTTTGTATACTTGTTACCTTTCACTACCACCAACAGTCAGGGACCAAATCTTCAGTTCACAGCTTTTGGGTGGCATTTTGTACATAGCCCATAATTAAAGAATTGGCTAGACACATCTAGGAGCATAGTGCTTTGGGACCTCCTGCCCTTGCTGGGGGGGAGATAAAGAGATGGGGAGAAGAGAGAGTGACTGGGATGGGTGGGAGGGGGAAGGGAGTTTGAACAAGGGGATACATGGATAAAAAATATGACTTTATTCATAATAAAATGTTTGCAATAAAAAAAGAGAATATATTTTCTAATGTGTATGACACTGGATGTGTATCTTACCTATCATGCTTGAGTTTGATCCCTAGCAACTGATAAAACCAGGGCATGACAATTTTTTTAAAGGAAAAAAAATTAATTGGGTGGCTTACATTTTTAGAGAATTAGTCCATTATCATCACAGCACAACATGGTGCCATGCAGGCAAGAAGTGGTTTGAGCTAGGCATAGCTTGAGTGTAGGCAACATCAAAGCCTGCCCTTCCCGCCCTCCACACTCACCCAGTGACACACTTCCTTCAACAAGTCCTCACCTACTTCTACAAGGCTAGTTCTCCTAATAGTGCCACTCCCTATGAGCTTATGGGACCAGTTACATTTGAACCACCACCGAGGGCTGGAGCCCATCCTTAGTGACATGGTGAGTGTCCTACTTAGGGTCACTATTGCTGTGGTGAAACACTATGACCTAAAGCAACTTGGGGAGCAAAAGGTTTGTTTGGTTTATACTTCCAGCACTGAAGAAAGCCAAGGAAGGAACTCAAACAGGGCAGGAATCCAGCAACAGGAGCTGATGCAGTGGCCATGGAGGATTGCTTCTTACTGGCTTGCTCTCCATAGCTTGCTTTGTCTATTTTCCAGTAGAACTCAGGACCATAAGCCAAGGGATGGCTCCACCCACCATGGGCTGACCCCTCCCCCATCAATCACTAATTAAGAAAATACTCTGTAGTTGAATCTTTTGGAGACATTTTCTCAATTGATGCTCCTTCCTGTCAAATGATTCTAGCTTGTGTCAAGTTGAGATTAAAACTAGCCAAGACAGTGAGTTCATGGCCACCCAAAGCTACATGAGACTCTGCCGCAAAAAAGGAATAGTGTACAGAAAGAAAATATCACTGGGTTGGTTAACAAGGCTTTTAAGATGAGTTCTGGCTTCTTTATGCCTGAACCAATATCATATCAGCAGCTCTTCTCCATTAACCCTACAGGGACCAACCTCAGTGTGACTTTGAGCAGCATGGTGGCTTTATGGAAAGCACCCTGTGATGTCACACAGCTCCCCCCCACATGAACACATTGTGCTATTTGTAAACTTTTAACACTTCTACCTTTGGGTTTGTGTAATCAAACACTACTTGACCACACAGGCATGTGACCAGACAAGGTATACTGTAGTGTGTAGGCTTATCTTTGTGTCTTGCCATCCTCTGGGATTGCTTTGTCTGGGATGTCATGGTGTTTTGAGGAACCTGTCTTTGTCCTGGACATCTGTGGGGGGAGCAACATCTGTAGATGGCTTAGAGTCATGTGATGCTGAGACTTCAAGGGCTCCCAAAAGCAAAAGGACGTTATTGTGGTAGAATGTTCTCTATATGTTGTAGATAAAGTACTGTTTTGGCCTATGTACAGCACCGTAGAAATGGGTGGAGAATCAGGGCAGGCAGGTAGAGAAGGGTGGAGTTAGTCAGTCTCCATCCGTCCCCCGAAGATGAAGCATTAGGAATCCAGGTGAGCCACGGGCTGTAGGCCACGTGGTGGAAAGATTAACAGAAATGGGTTGATTTAAGATGAAAGAGCTAGCTAGTAATGTGCTTAAGACATGGGCCAAACAGTTTAAAGGATATAAGCATGTGATTCATTTATTTGGGGGACAAAAGCCTCCGAGGACCAGGTTCCAAACTGCCACTGCATGCCAGGTCCAAACCTCCGGCCCCAAACAGGCACCGGGAAAAACTTACTACAACAGGCTATGTCTCACAGTCTTAAGAAACATGGTCCAATAATCCTCTCACAGATTTGTTCACTGTGATTCTGCCAGATAGCCAGTTGTTTGTAAGTAATGGGTTAAAGAGTGTAGAGTCAAGGGTAGAGGACCCCAGCACCTCTCTGCCTCTTTTATCTTCATGATGAAGCCCAAGACACATTGCTATTCCAATGTGAATCAATCATAGTATGAAGTCAAGGCAATTGTGTTAGTGTCCATCTGTGTTTAGTAGAAAACTGAACACTGAAAATAGAACCTTGGTGATCCTGTATTCAAGCTCAGTGCTCTGTTGTTCTTAGATTCTAGCATAACTTAACAAAAGCATGAGTGGGAAAACTGTGATTAATCTTTTAAAGTTTTCCCATCAAAAAGTAATTCAACTGCAAATACAAAATACCATCCATCTGAAAAGAGCCACGAAGCCAAGAAAAAGGTCTCATGCCTCAGTGATGGTATGAAGATATTCTCCTGTTTATTGAATGCGCAGCACCTCTCACTGTGCTAGTTATGAGCCAGCTCTGCTCATAGTGATATGACTTTAACACCATTAAATAAGGAGCATGGCAACAACCTGATTCCAGGGAAAGGCTTCCAACAGTCTGCAATAACTTTTAGTGTTTTGTGAAGATAAAAAAATGTATTAAATTCCTTTTGAGCTTTGAACACATCAAATATTAATAATAAGGAAAATTAGTATGGAAAAATCTCTTTGTGCTGCAGTAAATGCTTTATAAGGAATAGTTTGAAATTTGTATCATTCTCCAAAGCTAGGCAGATCCATCAGCCTCTCAAACATGTAAAGCGTCACCCCTTTGGGGCTGCAGGATAGCAGTGACTCTCAGATCTAGACCTCTTTTCTCTACTCATTCTGGTCACAACTTTGTGAGGCTTTTGTGCCAGCTCTATGGCCATCCTTACAGTATTTTATATTCAGTGTTGGTTTTTTATGTTGAACCTCAGTCTATGCAAAACAATCAGACAGTGTCTGGTGTGGTGGGGATGGCTGCTTTGAAATATGTTAGATGGATGATGCATGACTTCAAAATAAAAGTGTTTGCAGAGATCTGGTGGAATGTGTATCCCCATTTACTTCCCTGCCTGAATACATATGGATGTTTACTTACAATTAGCAGAAATAAAATTTCATTTGCTGATATTCTACTTGTGAGCTTTTGCAAAAACCAAAAATATAAAAGTAGATTTGCTGCTGTTTGATCACTAATTCCTCAATTTTTAATAAGGGCTAACAATTGTCACAGAAAAAAAAATCTGTGAATGAGGGAAGTGTCTTCCCCATTTTATAAGCCAGAGAGATAGAGACTCTGGGGACCTGCCCAAGCTCACAGAGCTGAAGATCAGAGTCTCTCACTTTCCCAGACCCTAGCCAGGTACTCAAAGAGAAGGTAAGTGAAAGTTTCTGCAGAGAACATGTTACAGGGAACATCTTCAGCTCTACACGTGGAGTGCTCTGTTCTCTCCAGATGAGGGTGCTCCCATAGGAGGAGTACTTTGGCCTTTTCTCCTCTCCATTCCCTCTCTATCCTCTTCCTCCACCTCCTCCCCAGGCTTCTATTTTTTATTTCTTCTTCCCTTCCTCCCCATCTTTTCTGCTCTCTCCCCCAGCTGTTCTCCCATCAGATATTTATCCTTCCCCTACTGAGGTAGACTCTGCAATGCTAAGGAACAGAATCAGGTTGTGAGAAATCCGATTAGGCCTCCAGCTCTGCTTCTTCATGTGTGTGCTGAGAAAGCCCCTCCTTGCCATCTGCCTTTTCCCTGTTGGATGCCACATTCTCCTACCCCAGTGACCAGGATCTAAGCTGAGAACCCTAAGTTCAAATGACAGCCATGCACCCCTTCCTTCTGGAAAAGCCCTTTTGGCCTTTTACTTTCAGGAGTCAGCATCTCTCCTCATAGACTGTTGGGTCAGTCCTGCGCTAATAACTTTGTCCCTGGAAGTTTGCTACAGTCTCTGCATGGGTACATATATGCACAGCAAGTAGAATCCTGCCCTTTCTCTGCCTTCCCAGCTTCTGAATGGAGCTTTACATAACTGTATCTTCGGCTGGTTTGTGAGTCTACCATCCTACTACACTGTGCAGTCTTCTCTGCCCCCTGAACACACTATCAGCTTGGCTCTTCTTCTTCTTTGCAGGGGACTCTAGACTCACTGCCAGATAGGCTTAGAGGGATTTATTGGTTTTGAGCAGGTGTGAATTACATTTTGTAGATTGGTTGTGACACAGGAGCCCTGACTGTGACCTACAGAGCTGGTGCTACCTCCTGCCCACAGGAAACAAATGTCTTATGAAACCCATGAGGACGGCGTTAACCAACATGGAGGGAACTGGGACCACACAAGAGCAAATGAACATCTTTCCCCTGTAACAGTGAGCTCAAGCTTTGTGAACTATAGGAATGGTAGCCTGACATCTCCAGCAGGCCCTTGAGGATTGTGCCAAGCACACATTCCTGTGGTCATGTTTTCTTGCCTCAAAAAGGCAGTCGGGTTGTATCCTTTTTAGTGACCTCAATAGGAGCTTCCAGCATTTTCCAGATGTGTAGCTGGAAGGTTAACTCTCCTGTTCCTCATTAATTGGCAGCACAGCCCTTCTCCTGTGTCTTTATCCTGATGTGAACACACCTTTCTCTGCCACAGGATTCACAGCTTTCATAAACTGGAGCATGCCTGTGCTTCTACTCCTTTGAGAAAAGCAGTCCCCAAGCTCAGGGTTCAACCTGAGGCCAATCTCCAAATATACATGAAGAAGGGAGAGGAACATGGGAGGTTGGGGGAGGGAAATCTTGCAGTTCCATTGGAGGGAAGTAGAAGTGGTTGTGAATGTTATAATCTTCAAATTAGTACTAGCAGCTAAGAGACGTGATCGGAATGCCAAGGCAGGAGGCAGAGGTGCTGGACTATGAAGATAGTATCTGTGTCTAGGCTCTGTCCAGACTGGACACAACCAAGAAAGCCTTTGAGATTTTCTGTCTTCATCCAAGCCTGCCAGCTCACCCAGCCTGCTCTGTCCAAAGGAAAAGGAAAGACCCAAGAGTGCTTTGTCACAAGTAGGGTCAAATCTCCTTCCCAGCACCAGGCAGCCTCTTCCTGTCATAGACAAGAATTCAGGCTTGCTGCTGTGGGTGGTAAGAAGGGAACATCTGCCTTTTTTGTTCTATTCAGTAATTTGAGATTCTCAGCTTGGCCCCTTTCTTCAGTAATGACAGCTGATATTTAGAGCTCTTGCAGTCTGCCTTGTAAGCAACATGCTGTCTGAAAGAATAGGGCTCAAACTAAAATCAGAGCTGCCCTGCTTCCCAATGATCCTGTCTTCATTCAGCATCCTCTCTAGCCTTCCACAGACTTTTTGAGGTGGAGGAGTCAGGTCACTTGGGACGGGCCTGCAGTGCAAGGTAAAGGCAAAGGTGGGGATAGGTTGTGACTTTAAACACATTTCTTAGGAGGTGAAAAGGAAGACATAGCAAGGATGATTTCAGAAGTGTATGTTTAATGCAAATGCTTTGTTCCTTTCTTATATACATCTAGAGAAGCCATGCACTGACTGAGCCAGGCTCTCATCAGGAATCAAGGCCCTGTTTCTATCACACATTCAGTAACTTGTTCAACAAAAAAAAAGCTTTCCAGAACATCTCAGAGGCACAGACTACCACACTATTAACTTCTTGAGCTTAGATTTCATATGCAAGTGAAGCTGTCATGAAAAACAAAATGAGAAGACTGTGTTCAAACATGCTTTTCAATGAGAGCAGGTGTAGTCTTGTGTAGTCACTGCTTTAAAAGTAGGATACTTAAATCTTGGTTTGTTTGGTTTGGTTTCATTTTGGGTGGGTAGAGACAGGGTTTTACACTCTTGCCCAGATGACACTGAAATTTAATGAAGTCATAGTGATTCTGCTGTCTAAGGCCTCCTGGGAGCTGAGATTACAAGAGTGAACCTTCATGCCTCAATCTCTATGCCTATATTAGAGAGCACAAAGTAGACACTCAAGAAGATGAGATGTCTATAGAGAAATAACTGTGGACACTTGAACCAAACATGGAGCTCTGTGAACTGCACACTAGCTTCTGGAAGCTTCCTAGTTTCAGGCTCTAAACCCAAGCCCTGGGGGTTGACAAGATGGCCCAGAAGAAGACTGATGGCCTGAGTGTAAGTCCCCAAATCTGGTAGAAGTAAAGACCCAAGTCCTAAAGGCTGTCCTCTGGCATGCACAAGCCAAGGGTGGCATGTGCACATGTACCCACTGGCATGCACACACACACACACACACACACACACACACACAAACACACACATCAATATTAATGCATACAAATAAATAAAATAAAACAAAAAGAAGCCCAAACCATTTAGGAAGGACCATGTAGTAGTGTTGGGCTAGGTAGTCCCTTAGCCAAACAGCTCATTGTGACATGTGACATCCAGGGTTAACCTTTTCACACTCCCAGGCTTAAAAGGCATGGAGGCAAGAAGTCATGATCTTACTTTTTCATATAGTCAGCAGTAGAGTTGACCCTCATTTCATCCCTAGGGTTCTCTCTGCCTAGAAATGGAATGTGGGAAAGTGGAGTCATGAGTCCTGGATACACATCAGAGCTCAGTGCTAAGTTAGAGGCTTAGGGTGTAGGGTGAGGTTCACTGTTTGATTAGAACCTTAGAGCCAAGGGAGGCATAGGGCATATATATCTTTAGGGTATGGCCAATCATGTGGCATTGACAGGGACTGTCAGGGATGTGACAATGAGAGGCAATGTCAGATAGGAGATTTAAGAACATCTGTATGTATACCAACAGCCAGCACCAGTGGTCTGCAGCTTGCTTTGCTTGACTGCACTGGCATATCCATGTAGGGAAGTGAAGAAGGAAGAAAACACATGGAAAATCCAAAATGGGACATACAATGATAGCCAAGGTGTGAATTCTTGGCTTTCACTCAGCTGTTTCTCTAACATCTTTGATGCTCATTTGTGAAGATGTTTTAAATTTTATTATTTATTTATGTGTGTGTGTGTGTGTGTGTGTGTGTGTGTGTGTGTGTGTATTCTCACCCATATATGTGCTCACTACCATGCCCAAGTTTTGTATGGGCTCCAGGGATCTAAACTCGGGTCCTCATGCTTGCAAAGCAATAGTAATCACTTTATCCGCTATGCCATCTCCACGGCCTCAAGAATTTATTTAGTATTTAATATAAAGCTTTATTTCCCATTTAGGCACAGCCTTGCTAAGACATCAGCTCCAATCCCACTGAATATGTTCATGAGCTGCACTTTCTGCATCTTTTTAGATGTGTATCTAATGTGGCTTGGACATTAGTATTTAAGTGTTTTTATTTACTTACTTTGTTTAATTCAAGCCCCCTAACAAAATTTGTATGGCTCTGCAGAGTTCATGTTGGTCTAGCAGTGTTAGTTGCATATTAAATGTGTCCCTTAATTAAATTTCAAGTGTAAGACCCAATCAAATGTTTAAAATTTAACAGTACTGTCATCTAGATATCTGAATCCCCTTTTTCTGTGCTTGAAATAACCATGGCTTCACACTTTTTCTTACATTAGTTAATTTGTTGCTTCTGACCTTTTTGTTGCTTTCTGTTCAGCATGCATGCCAAGGCACATGCAAAGAGGATAGAGGAAAACAAATTAATAAGTGAATGAAAAAGTAGTGTGCAGTCAATCAGTCAATCAATCATTTAATCAATCAGTCGTCACTCAATATTTTTAAAGAGTAGAAGCCTGAAGAGATGGTTCAGTGATTACAAACACTTCATGTTCTTTAAGAGGACAAAGTTGAGTTCCAAGTACCCATGTTGAATGCCTGTAACTCCAAATCCAGGAGACTGTCCTTTTCTGGCCTCCAGAGGTATATCCACAAACATGCACACAAACGTACAATTAAAAAATTAACAAAGTACAAATGCTTGCCTCCTTCAAGATCTCCATTATCAAATTGAAAAATAAAGTTTTGTCACATGTGGTGGAAATGTTCTCTGTATGCTGAAAATAAAGGAGCTGTTTTGGCCAATGTGGAGCACCGTAGAAGTGCGTGGAGGATCAGAGGAGAGACAGGTAGAAGGAGGGTGGAGTTAGCCAGTCTCCATCTGACCCCAGAAGAGGAGCCATGTAAGGAATCCAGGTGAGCCACGGGCCGGGCCATGTAGCAGATAGAATACTAGAAATGGGTTGAATTAAGATGAAAGAGCTAGCTAGTAATGTGCTTGAGACATAGGCCAAACAGTATGAAGTTAATATAAGCATCTAATTAATTTCTTTGGGGGATAAAAGCTGCCACAGACAAGTTCCAAACCTCTGGCCCAAACGGGTCAGAAATCTTCTACAACAGTCACAATCTTTGATATTTTCCTTCAAGGGTCAAAAAAAGTCTGGGGAAGCTGAAGCATGATATAAGCTGTGCCTGTCCCCGTCTCTACACTGGCTCATTATATTTTTTAATTATGTGATGGTGTGGTTGACAAGAGTCTCATGAACCTGGAACTTCCTATGTAGCTGTGGTTGGGCTTAGACTCCTGATCACCCTGTCCCTACTTCCTGAATCCCAGGACTGCATGTACATTATAGCAACTGGTTTATATGTTTGCTCTCAATGGGCCTGTCTGTGTCTGGTGTTTGCTATTGCTTCCAATTTTTAAACAAGACACAATTTTGAACAGACTCCATGGATGTGTTGCTGACTCACCCTGTGACATTGGTGCACAGATGTCTTTTGGGTTAGATAGCTGCTGCCAGCCTGCATTATTATCATTTTTACAGTGCGCATTATTGAGTCCTCAGTACATTATTCCATGTGAAGACTGAATAGTAGTGCTTTGCAGAGGCATAGATGCATGCATGGCTGGCTGAGCTCCAGCACATGAGGACTGATCACAGTCAATGTCTTCTAACAATGGTGTATTTTTCCTGCTTTCTTGACAGCTGCTGAAAGATTTTCTATTATTATCTTGCTTTTAAAAACACAGTATAATGAATTACATGCTTACACTGTGGTTGCAACTTGTGAACTACTGTGGAGGCAACTGTATTCTCCACAGCAGCTGGATTACAGGTGTGGATGTGTGTGGCTTCATGGCTTGCTAATGAATGTCAAGGGAAGCGCTGGCCCACTACGTTTGCACACAGGGAAGACACAGAGCCTTCCTTGTGTTTTGAGACATGTTATCATTCTGTATGCCTGGGGACGGGGACAATTCACATCTGAAAGCTTCACTGACACATTTGAAAGGAACTACATGACAATGACTTTGGAATTATCATAGAGTCCTCCTGGGGTGGACATTTGCATTCTACTACTATAAGCTGTCAAATTACTGCTCAAAACTCAAACAAAGGGGTGAAGAAAATAAACACCGTAAAATCTATCCTTGGCAAATACACAAGGTGCACTTGTGCATTCTGCACTGATGCTCAGGCTCTCCTGTTTCAGGTATTAAATAACCAGAGCCTGAGTCCTAAAATCATTTTGTGGTTTATGATTTGAAGATTACTGCAAATGTCTCTTCCTTCTTACCTATTCCTCTTTAAAACTTAAATTAATCCTGAATTTCAACCTGTCAATTTGAATTCTGTTCTATCTTCTATGTTAAATGAACACTTATTTGCTGACATGGGGAATAAAAACATTGCTTTTCTTTGTTATTGAGAGTAAGAGTGAGCTATCCCAGGACACCAGGCAAAAAGAGGCATAACATACAACTTCTTGCTTCTCTATTTCTTTAATGCTGAATGTGTTCTCTTTAGAATTTCTTCTTTTTTTCCTAACATCTTGTTGAAATAAAGATGCCCAAACCTCTACCCACCACGCTGTACTAATAATGTACCCTCTGACAAAAAAGTCCGGTTCCTCAGTATTAGAACATCTTCCCATGCTCTCCATGTTGTCTCTCCTTCAAGGCTCACTTGACCTTCAACATGCTGTTTTGCACTTAAGATTTGTTCAACCCAAGAATTTCTTGCTTCTTACTTGACAGAACATCTTCCTGTTTTGTCTAAAAGATAAACATGTGTGTGCATGCCTGTAGATAACTCTTTATGTGTATACACACAAAATATTATTATTTCAACATTGTATTACTCTTGTCTTGGATACTGTTTCTGCCTTAGTTCATTTACTGTCCTGACTCAGTGGCTTTTCAACATCATGAGAGCCTTACAGGCCTGGGCTTGCTACTGTCCTTTCATGAAAAAAGAGAGAGAACCATGAGGCCCTAGTGGCATTTAAGCTCTTAAGATTCATGAGTACCTTCTAAGACCATGCTCCTCTCTAGGTTGTCCATAAAAACTTAGCTAGGGTTTATATATAAATGGACATTTCCTGTCTCAAACTGCCCAGTCCCAAATAACTGACTCAAAGGAAGTATATAAATTATAATGATTGACTGATAGCTCAGGCTTGTTACTAGCTAACTCTTACACTTAAATTAACCCATACTTCTATTTTTGCTTTGCCACATGGCCCAAGACTTGTTGCTTTTTTTTTCTAACATATCTTGTTTGCTTGGCTTCTCTCTTGAATGCATCCTCTTCTTCCCATCATTCTGTTTGGCTTTCCCATCTAACTTCCTATCCAGCTACTAGCCTGTCAGCTTTTTATTAAGCAATGAGAGTAATACATATTCATAGTATAGAAAAAATTGTTCCATAGCATGGGTGAAATTCTTCAGTGGTGCAGAGGTTTGTGAGTTACTCATGTGGGGACTAAATTATCCAGGCATCACAGTCACACATATTTCTTTAAGTAACCTCAGTAAACTCATTGTTTCCTCTGAACTGTACTTTAATAGAACAACTTTTGAGGAGAGAGAGTGCCTCATGTTCTCCTTCCCTAACATAAACATGCATGTTTCTTTATGTCTCCCCAGGAAATTCACACAACATTTGGTGCCTGAATAGAATTTAACACATCAAAATGAGTTGGAGTTGAGCATCTGTGGGGCAAGTTCAGGCACCTGCCACCTACTTTCTTCTGTGCTGTGTGTACAATAAGCCACTTGCTAGGTGGCAATTCTATAGCCCCATTGGGTTACACATGACTCAATATGAAGCCTAAGCTGAGCTATCCACTCCAAGGAACCTTTACCATGTAAGGAAAAATTTCAAAGGGAAAGTATACATAGGAGTACATCCTCCTTGTTAACCTCAGATTTCCAAGTAAACCAAATAACTAGGGGTAGGAAGCAGAGTGCTCTTACAAGACAATAAGTCACATCAGTGATGGATTCCTTCATGCTACTTTAGACCTCACTAACAGTATTTGTTTGGATCTTTTCAGCAGCTGAGTCACAACAGTTTGGGCTGCATGAGTCTATGCCTTCAGAAAGCCTGTTTATTGTTGTTGTTTTCTGTCAAATGGTTCCTTACCAAATGCTAACTTCTAAGATTCTTATGTAGTTGAAATTTTTTTTTCTGGAAGTAACTCAAGAAGGGCAGTCATAGAGCTCAAAGGCACCCAGAGTGACAGCGTTCTGAGACTGTGGGATGGACATTATCCTCCTTATCCACTTTCCAGGTATCAACTTTTCCACATGGTGAAGTCATCTTTCCACTTAAGAGTGATCCACAGATGCATATCACCTATCACAAAGTAATCTGTGAAGTGGGCTCTACACTCTAAGAGCTACATTACCCACTTTTGCTCCTGGAATGCCACCAACTCTGCTCTTGAAAGTTCATCATCTTAGAACGCTCCATGATGGAAACAAAACAAAACAAAACACATAAACCTTCAAATCTCCTCCAAGAAAACAAGAGGATAGCGATCTTTGTGTGGAGCCTATTACTTTAGGAGTTTGCAGTCAATAGTTTGGCTTCTCATTTTGCCTTCACTTCACATTCTTTAACTTCTTAATCTCCAAACCATTTTACTGTTCTAAACTGTTGTCTAAATCCTCAACAAACTGGTTTTAGCCCCTCTGCATAGTACAATGCTCATTTCCTAAATATTATAACAATTCAAATGTATTTAATATTGAAAGAGATTAAAACTTTTACATTTATGTAAATGGTGATTCTAAAGTGAAAGTTTAATGACATTACTTAATATATGTGGCAAACTAAAATACATAATAGATATTATTCTAGTATATTTTGTTACAAATTTTACTTATAAATGCTTTTTGATTTAACCACTTTGGAGTTGGATGCTCAATTATGTCTTACAACAGAGTTATGATTCTGACTTCTGTCCAGGAATCAAGGTCTCTGTCATGATCTCAGCAACGCAGGGGAAAGCTCAAGCTGAGAACTTCCAAATTTAAAAACTAGTAAATGATCTTGATGACAACATTTTATTTCCTTTTTAATTTTGATATACTCATAAGCAGCTGATATGAATGTTTTGTTTTTTAAGTCTATCAATGTATTTTATTTTCATCTTTTTTTTACCCACCACTGTTCCCTCTCCCTGACCTCTTCCCAGTAATCTCCCAGCTTCCTCCCACTCCATCCCCCCAACCCATTCCTCAGAGAGGGTAAGGACTCCCAAGGTGAATCAATGCAGTCTAGCATATCAAGATGAGGTAGGACCAAACCCCTCCCCCAAGTATCAGGGCCAAACAAGGTGTTCCTCTGGAGGGAATGGATTCCAAGACGCCAGTTCATGCACTAGAATTAAGTTCTTATTCCACTCCCAGAGACCCCACAAACTGCCCATGCCGTTTGACTATCATTCACATTCAGAGGGCCTCGTTCAGTCCCATGCAGGTTCCCTAGCTGTCAGTCGAGATTCAGTGAGCTCCCAATAGCCCTATTCAGCTGTTTCTGTGGGTTTTCTCATCATGATCTTGACCCCTTTGGTCATATAATCTCTCCTCCCTCTCTTCCACTAGACTGGGAGCTTGACCCAATGCCGAGCTGTGGATCGCTACATCTGCTTCCATCAGTTGCTGGGTGAAGGGTTCTATAATGGCAATTATGGTAGTCATCCATTTGATTACAGAGGAAGGCCAGTTTAGGCACCCTCTCCACTATTGCTTGTTGTCTTAGTTGGTATCATGTTTGTGGGTTCTTGGGTATTATCTCTTGGACATACGATCAACTCAGATGGTAGAATTTAGATGTATTTATCCAGGAGGATAGGAACATGGAATGGTCAGATGTTGAAGAAATAGAGTATAACAGGGAGAGTAGGAATCCTCACTTTCAATCACATAGAAAAAAATATGTAAGCAGAATTCATTGACAGCAAAACATTATTTGCATGTTTTTATTTTAAGGTCTGCAAGCTAGAAAAATAATGATGAAAGAAGTTAATAAACCAGCAGTAGGAAAGGAAGCACAGAACCCGTCCTGAAGTGCATACCTGTGTATCTGCATACAGACTGATGGACAGACACATGCCAAGTCAAACAACTCATATGAAGCTTTCATTCACTCCTGGCTCAGCCCATGCTACTAAGCTGAGACCCAAAAAAATCACATTTTCTCTTTGTCAGTTGCACCCTTTGGGATTTTCCAGGTGGGTCCTAGACAAAGCCTACAGTGCTAGAAGCCCTCCTGGGGTGGCACCTGCTGCCATTTGCCTCCAGCAACATTTCACTTCATGGCACTCAGTCACTGAAGTCCATCACTTCTGCAGGATCTGTCGTCCCTGGGGCTGCTCTCCTGGTCTGTGCCTGACTCAGGAGAGCATTGTGCATTTCCCTTTAGTACACAAGCCAAGACCCCTCTTTAAACTCCTTGGTTCTCAGGCTAGAGGCCCAAGGATTCAGTTTCCTGAAGCACTAAGTCTCAGCCCTGAAACTATGAGTTGTGGCAACAGAGCCCCAGGAACAGGGAATCTCCACACACATTTTCTTTTCTCTTTTTCTTTTTCTTTTTTTCTTACTCAGGCATCCTTGTTCCATGTTTTCTTCATGTGAAGTTAACAAAATAAGAAAACAGTAGAGTTACTACAGCCAGATTAGAAATCACCCCATACACTCAGTGCTCAGGAATACTTTTATTCTTATTTAAGGAAAGAAACAAAGCGAAGGGAAAGGTGATGTGTGCCTGTGTGTGTCCAGACTGGCTCTCTGCTTGTGTGAGTAACATGTGCCTGTGTATGAGTCTCTGCATGCATTCGGGACTTCAGCATGAGTAACATGTGCCAGTGTGGGGCCAGGCTGAATCCCTGCATGTGTGAGTAATGAGTATTCATGTATGAGGCCAGGATGACCCCATACATGCAATGAAATTTCAGCATGAGTAACATGTACCCCTGTGTGGGTCCAGAATGGGTTCCTGCTTGTGTGAATAACAAGTGTCCATGTGTAGGTCTAGGCCAGCTCTCTGCATGCAGTGGAGACTTCAGTGTGACCCAATAGCTGCCTCATTTTACTCAGTGGAAAACAGCAGTAAGTCATTCAGCTCAGAAGTCTTCAAAACAGACCTGCTCAATGTGAATAGATGGTGTTGACATGTACCACACACAGGGTGGCACCTAGTAGGCCTCCACTAATGAACTGTCTCAGAATGGAAACCACAGCTTCAGTATCTTAGAGTTTTTTTGCTGCGAAGAGAACCTCCTATAAAAGGAAAATGTTTAACTAGGACTGGCTTACAGTTCAGAAGTTTAGTCCATTATTATTATAGTAGGAATCATTGCTACATGGAGGCAGGCATGGTCCTGGAGAGGGAGCTGAGTGTTCTACATCCTAAACGGCAAGTTGCAGGAAGGGGACATGATACTGGGCCTGGGCTGGATTTCTGAAACCTCAAAGCTCACCCACCCTCAGTGACTCACTTTCTCCATGAAGGCCAGACCTACTCTAATAAGGCCACACCTCCAAATAGTGCCACACTCTGAGTCTACACTAGCCATTTTCATTCAGACCACCATACTTGGTGACCCTACTTTTCCAGAGGAAGCTGGATGACCAGAGGAAGGGGCTAGAGACTGTTGGTCTGTGTCAGCTTTAGGAATGCAGACGAAATAGTTCAGCTGTCTGACAAAGCAATCTAACCTTTTGACAGTGAAGAGTCTCTAATGAAAAATGTGTAAAATAGTGTTCTGCCTGCCAGCTTCAGGGTGTTCCTTTTAATGTCAGTGAATGATGGTATACTAGGTATGAAAGTATCTTTTGGTAATATGAAAATCAAACCAGAGTTACAGTCCATCAAGACTAGAGGAAACGGTGTGTGTGGTTCATTGAAGGATTGAGAATTCAGCAGAATGTGAATGAGTACTTGTCAGCTTCCCACACACTGGGAAAATAATCCTTTCAGTAGCCTGACATCCCAGGACAACACAGAAGATACTCGGGCATTCTACAGTGTTACATCATCAGAATGTGCACAGCCTGTGGAGGTGACTGGCCTTTGTCATATTGTCAGGAGTGCCCAGCTGTCCCATTATTACCTCTTGATCTCTGAAAGCATCACTTTCAGATATTAGTGGGAGGTGAGGGAGTAGGTGGAATATGTCCTTGAGATTGAGGTGAAATCTGCATGCACGCTTCATACCAATGTCTAAAAACATCCCAAATTTATCAAGTCCAGATAAACTGCATTTTTCTATGTGTTACAGGAATTGGTCTTAGAATAAAAACCCAGAGTAAAGGTTTGGGTAAATGCTAGAAGATCTGAGAGAAACAGAGAAACGAGAAACTTCTCACCACTAATGAATCCTCAAGCCTAAAGGGGAAGATTGTCTCCATGAATCCTCAGACTGATGCTCTGAGTCCTCAGCTGAAAGGGAAGGGAGGGGATGCACAGGCCCAAACTCCTCATATTCCTTTCTCTGCCCAGACATATCACTTCCTGTTTCAACCTTCCTAGTGCTGGGATTAAAGGTGTGTGCCACCACTGCCTGACCCTATGGCTAACTCTATGGCTGGCTCTGCCCTTTGATCTTCAGGGAAGCTATATTTCTTAGAGGATAAACAAAACAACATCACACCTATGGGTTCAACTGGAAAGATGTTTGTGGCTCAGGCAGAGGGAAGGACTTGCTATTGAAGTGAGATCACACAGCTCCAGGAAGGCTGGTCATGCAGAGCTCTGCACCACTGCACTATCCATTCCAAGTGCTGAGTTCAGGATGTACCCATGCTCATGGTTAAAGCTGCAATGTTTGCCGAGAGAATCCTTGCTGATTACGGGAGTTAGTCAGGTCAGGCTGCTGAAATGCCAAGTATCTGTGACTATGTAGCCTGAATAGCAGACTTCTATATTTCTCATCTCTGGAAGCAGGAATCCAAGGCCAAGGCTTTGCCACACCCAAAATCTGATGAGGTCTTCTTTCTAAGTTGTAGATGGAAACAAATAAGTGCCTCTCAAAAGAGTGAAGGAAGAGAAATGCTCTTTTGTAAGAATACTAACTCCAGTCTTGGGAGAAGCTGCTGTTTCACCTCATCTCCTAACTTCAGTACCTAACCTTGGCTAATAGTCCAGGATTTCCACCTGAATTTGAAAGGATGCAGCAATCAACCTGTAACATCATAGGGTAGTCTGTCTGGCTAAAGGACAGCACATGGAGGTTCCCTCCAGACCTCAAACACAAATCTAAGATATGAAAGCAAGAACACAGAGGGGTGCCTCCAGTTTCTCAGGAAATGAACACAGGAATCTAATTGTTTTCCTACTCTATCCTGTTCTGATTTATTCAATCATTTGTTCTTAATAGACACATGATCTTCAATGGAGAAAGCAGTCTTATGCAAAGTCAATGCTCCTCTGGAAGGCGAAGTTGATTCAGTCACCTTCAAGTTTCAGGAGCTGGAGAGAGAGGTGAGCAGCCTCAGCAGTTAGGAGCACTTGCTGCTCTTATGGGGGACCTGAGCTCCAGTTCCCAGCACCCACATGGCAGTTCTCAGTCATCTTCAACTCTGCTTCCAGGAGATCGACTCTCCTTGTCTCAGAATACACCTCTATGCTAACATGCACACGCATATACACAAATAAATAAAAATAAAGATAAATTTAAAAACTCAGCTATGTGTGAGTCTTGGGATTCAGTTGCCTTTTTCTGACTTTCTTTACCATGTAGAAAGCAATCTATAAATAGAGCAAAGGGTGACATTATAAAGGTGAGGGTCTGTATTTAGCTATTGAAACATTCTAGCGAGACAAAAATTTTCCATTTATATTGAATATAAACCAGGGAGAAAAGCAATCTGAAGACACGAAAGGACCACATTCCTGGGGCCATGACTCCTCCATGGTATTTATTGATCTGAACAATACAGAAACTCCACATACAGCTTCCCTGCTGAGTGCCCCAAATGGCAGCCTGTGGACCTTAACTAAAATAGCTCTGGCCTTTGCCTAGTCCTCTTTCTTCCTCATTTCTCAATTGAAACCTTAATCTGTTAGAGCATTTGCTGTTGTGAGCTAAAATATTTAAAATATCAGTGTAGGGGACATCAAGGAGAAACTTGTGGCTTCTCTTCTCAACTTACTAAATTTTTTTTCCATATACAGACCTTTGTTTTAGGTGAAGGTTTCCTAGCTGCCTGCAGTATCTAGTGGAAAAGTCTAGTTTCCAACTACATGTTTCAGTAGGCACATTGCCCAAGCTACAGGTTAGCCCATGTGAGAGGTAAGTCCTGGTCTGGTGTACACCATCTTCCTGAGTTAACAATGATGAAAAAAAGTTCATGTGCCATGGGTGCATGAGCATGGCACTGCTCAGAACCAGTTTTAGTGGAAAATTAGAACTGATCAGCCAAGCCCTTGGGATTAGGGCCCAGGAATAACGGTCCTCATTCAAGGCTTCCCAAAATTTCAGTTTACTTTAATAAAGGAAGTGTGAGCAGGATCTCTGCCAGGCTGTGCTAAGTGCTAATGAAGCTGACAGTAAAGAGTTGGCCAATCAATTTCAGGGAAGAAACAGTGTATGGCTCTTTCAATGTAGATAGCGCTACACAGGGCACTGCCTCAGCTTCAAAGTGTGCTTTTCGGTTGTTTCTAGTATTGCAAAATTATTTCTGGAGATGGGATTGCCTACCTTAAGTCCCCAAGACATCTATAAAATAACTAAAAGAGCCAAGATATGCACCCCAGTTTCTCCACACACAAAACATTTTTCATATCCAGGAAATCAACGCTAGTGAAATTTCAGATAGGGAGTATAATCAGGTCTATGGAATTAAGCAACATTTTCTCCGCTTCTGAGGATGACTCTGGGCCCACATACTGAGTAAAATAATTCTTGTCTTGCCCGCCTTGTACTTTTCAAGGTAGTGAAAACAACCCATAGCTACAGTCATTAAATCATAATGACTATGCAGACACCTTGCAACCTAGCAAATTTCCTGTAGATTGGTTACGTTAAAAAATCACTATTCTTATCAGAAAAGGATGGTAGAAAGGCTTTATTTGAGAGAGGAAGAAGATTAAATTCTCATCTCAGGGTGAATGCTGTCGCAGCTGGATCTTTGTAATCATGTCTTATTAGAAATGGGTTGTTTGGGATTGTGGCTTTATTCAATTGAGACAATTATGCATTCTGTGTGACTCAAAGCAATGATTTCAGGAGCAGTTGGGCATTTCAGCATAATTTGTTGTGACTTTTGATGATTTTAGACAGCCACTGGGTATTAATTCCTGAAATTAGATTTTAATGTCCTTTAATAGGACTCTCCTGTGTATATTGCTTTCATGAATGTCACTATGTCCATTCTCCTGTGGAAGTTCATAGGCATATGGATATTGTTCCCCTGATGACATGAGTTCACAGGCTCCATGGAAAAGCTTCTGTCTCAGGAAGTAGGCCTGGCAATGTAGATCTGGCATAATCTTGCTCAGTGTCGCAGACTACCTGTATGGACACACATGTGAGTGCAAGTGTGTGTGCACATGTGGAAACCACAGCTTAGTACTGAGTATTTTCCCTGGACACTCTCCTCTCCACATTAGTGTTTGAGACAGGCTCTCTCACTAAACCTGGAGTTTACCAATTTGCTAGATGGAGTGATGAACAATCTCCATGCTTCTTGCTGCCTAGGGCTGGGATTACAGGTGAGCACTGCTGGTATTTGCCATGGGGAGATGAGGATTCAAACTTAGGTCCTGGGCTTACATGACAAGCACTTTACTGACTGAGTTGAAGACTTTGATGAAGCAATATCACTCTCTTGAGTTCACACTTTGCCTTTTGAGTTCACACTTTGCCTTCTAGGAAGAAGTATTCAAAACTAGTTGGAGGTTCTCAGAAATTTTGCAAGGGGCAAGAAAGATCTATTTCACTAGGTGAAGGTCTCCCAAGCTGTCCTCCAAGGATGGAAGTTTCCTGAGCCTTATCTCCAAGTGTCCTCATTAGGTGGAGATTTCCTAAATTGTGTCAATGACAGTCCTCAGCACACACTGGTGATAACATATATCCTACCATGCATATCATAATCCCCCTGACAACTCCCAGCATCAATGAGACTTTGGAAGCTACAGGTCCTGGCTACATCTGTTTATGAGGCAGAAACCCCTCCACAGTCTGTCATCCCTACAGATGTCATGGAAGTGATTGCATCTTTGTATAAACTACTGATTTTTGTTTCTGAAAACACACAGAATTATAAAAATGCAAAGCTCATGCCTTGAATTTATTATCTAAGCACAGTTACTGTTGGAAGGCCTTACCTGATTCTGACAGCAGTGGGAATAGACCACAACATGGGCCAAGGAAGGACAGGAAGGGTGAAAATTCACACAGCTCAAGTGTATTCATATAATATTGAAATGTTCATGCTTACAGCAATTCCCAGCTTGGCTTCAAAGAATCACAGCTGGCATGGAGAATCACAGCTAACTGTCAGCATACTTGGAATTTGAATCAAGACATCTATGCCTCCCAAGTTCAAACCAAGGTTGACTCCTAGCTGTGAAACAGTTGGTATCTGTCTTAAATGACATGCAAGGGATGCCAAGGTTTGGAGGAAGTAGGTGGCCAACTTAAAGGTTGTGTGATTTTGGGGGTTAATTGACTCTCCTATAGGAGTGAGAACCAATGTAATAAAACAATTATGAAAGTATCCAGAGTAAAAGAGAAAAACAAACAAACAAAAACTACCAGCTTCTGCTTCGTTTCATACTGAGGTGCAAAAGATCCTATGGCGCTGTCTTGCCCTGGGAAACCTTGAGACCTAATCTGGACATTGGTTAGAATTTCTTTTTAAACTAGAACCTGGGGGTCTTGGCTATAGGGAAATGTATATCCTCCTCCCCATCAAAAATGTTGTATCAAAATAGAATTGTTAACTATTTAAATGTGGTTGAAAATAGTCCCTAAAGTATGTAGAAAATCATCCAAGGAACTCAAATGTGGATTCTAGAAAGTTTCATGTTCAGAAAAGGAGATAAGTGGGTCAAATGAATATATAACCTAAACAACAAATGGGAAAAATATCCTGAGTAGCCTTCTTTCTGAAACATCTGTTAGGTATAATAGAGCCTGCATCAAAGGACTGGGTTGTGAATATTCGGGTATGGAAGCTGAAGGCTCCACATGAGATCAAGACTTATTTAGTATTAATTTTGGATACTTGATGTTGTAACTTAAAGCCTGAGCTCTCCTGGGAGTCGAGGCTATTTTACAAGTCACTAAAGTTTCTTTAGTTTGGTAATGAGGCTTTCCATCTAGAAAAACAGTAAAATGGTGGATATGGAGGGGCATCATCATTTAGTTTTTACTGTAGTTTAATTTTGCTTCATGTTTTCTTGCCCCCAAACAATCCTAATGAAGGCTTTTAAAGGTTTATTTTACATTTACTTAGTTAATTTGTATAATGTTCGTGTGGTGTGACTACATTCTTATCACTTCATGAATGTTGATGTCGGGGAGTTAGTGTTCTCTCTCCACTGTGGGTGTCTAGAAGTAAACTGAGGTTGCCAGGCTTGGCAGCAAACACTCTTTACCAATTGTGCCATCCCTCTAGGCCCTAGAGGATCAGAATGTATCTTTCCATTCTGCCCGGTGAGCCTTGTAATTCCCACAATTATGCTATTGATACTGTATTTAGAGCAAATGTCTAACATGCCATTTCTAAGAGAGAGGAGGAAGAGATTGCTATATTATGGGAACTTAAAACTCAGCAGTCTGATTTTAAAGCTGCATATAAATAATCCTTCAAATCCCAATTTCCCAGGGCTCCATGAGTGCCTTCCACAGACTGTAACTTTGAGACCCCTGTCTTTTCTCATCGAATTGGAGGAGAGTACTCTACATAACCACAACTTCAAAATTATGGTCACACTCCTCTTTTTCTATCCCACATCACTGTGTTTCTGAGTTAGGCAGAATTTGAGTAATCATACAGTTTATGATTTTGTGCTCCTGTGTTATATGTTTTAGGGAATAATATATTAACCTGATAATTAAGTCAGGAAGCAGCATAGAACTCCATTCCTTTCTTCCCTTCCTGGACACAATATATGCTGCACTTGTGTAATGTATCCCTGTGTGTTTATTCTAGTCTTTTCTCTGAATTTATATATTTAATCTGCTGTTGTGAGAACCTGGAGGGCAGGGCTCAGTTTCAGAGAAGCTTTAGTGCCAGAGGGCAGGGCCCAGGTCTGCTAGTGCACCCAGCAGCCAATGGATTCAAATGCTGGAAAGGACTCAGCTACTAGCTGCTGTACCTGTACCCCTCTTTCTTTTGCCCAATCTTGGAATGCCAAGGTGTGTTGCGCCTTGCTTACGTATGCTTTTCTTTAAAGACCCCCCTCCTCGCCCCCACCCATCTGGGCGGCAGCGTCCTTAGCCTTCTGTTGCACCGGAATGAGGCTATCAACCCGAGTTCCCTGGAACCTGAATGTAACAATAAAATCTTCATGCATGTTACAGCATGTCTAGCCTTTCTGGTGGTTGTGGAAATTCTTAGTTGTGAGCATAGCACTGCCACCTCTCGTGATACCATCAGACTCCATCATTGTCATCTACAAAGTCCACATTCAAGATCTTTAATTAAATTGTAAATTAAAACAGCAAAACTATCTTCATATGATTCTATGTTGGACTGCACTGATAGTGGGCTGAGGTTAGACACACCTTCAA
Source organism: Sigmodon hispidus (assembly GCA_004025045.1). Taxonomy (NCBI): domain Eukaryota; kingdom Metazoa; phylum Chordata; class Mammalia; order Rodentia; family Cricetidae; genus Sigmodon; species Sigmodon hispidus. Next base: position 37,818 of record PVIH01006074.1, read on the forward strand.
ACATGAAGAAGACATCTTCACAGGGCTTGATCTGTCCCAAAACAGGAGATTCTAGCTTCTCCAATGGCCTCAAATCCTTGCTTGGGTCTTTAGCCAAACATTCCTCTATGTTCCTTTACGTTAGCCTTTATGTTCCTTCGGAGGTACCTCTCTGCAAGACTTCTTCCAAGGTTACAATGTGATGAGATCAGTTTGCTCCTGCCTCTAACATATTTATGCCAGACCCACACCACACTTTCCATTAGCCAGCGTATCTCCTAGGGATGGAGATAGAAGCTTGGTCACGGTTGAGTCTTTATTATGGAATATAGGATTTGGAACATAGGAGTTATTCTGCAGAGGACCCTAACCTGAAGTAATTGTGCTTTTCAAAAGTGGATACCAACAGCTCATGGTGTCCTGTGCCATGTGACAATGCCCTCACCAATGCTTCCACAGATGCTGCATCAAGAATTGTCAAAGATGGAGATTATTACTGCCCTCCACATAGAAGCCCTCTAGGAAGGAAGTTCTCACTGGCCACTCTCTCTTTCAATGTGTGTGGTTGGGTTTTGAGTTTACCTCAGTAGTAGGGTACTTATCTAGCATATAGCGAATCCTTACTTCCATCCCCAGCAACATCAGAAGTCAATCAATGAACACCATTTGTAAAACTAGACTATTACATCTTTATTGTAAGACTATTCTATTTCATTTCCCCATGAAGAGTTTACAATTGTTTCTGAGGGATTAGTATCTCTTCCTTTCCACAGGGTGACAAAGGATATTTTCTGCTTGTGCAAGTCACTGAGCCTCTAACCATCCAATATTACCTGGTGTGAGGAGACCCTCACCCAGAAGAGTGCTGGTATAAATTATTTAATTATCAGTTTTTTATATTTAAAAGACTTCTTCAAAATTAGCTTTTAGATGAATTTAATTAACAAACACTGACATCTGCTTAGTGGGATTAATGTGGTTGTCTTCCTTTGGAATTATTGACTGCTGGTCCAAGAGGAGATATGAAGCATAAGTTGGAAACAGGGTTCAGAAAGCTCTGGGTACAATGAAGATAGCTCTCCAGGAGATGACTTCAATTGAGACAACTCAACTTTACTCCAGAGTAAAGGAAATATTTAAGATTGGGAAGCCTGGGAACAAGGCCTAATTTGCATTAAGTGGCACACTCCTATCATAAATCTGGGTTAGTGGCGCTATGAAAATAGCTAGAGCATGTTACTTAATTACCATGTGGTCCACAGGGGAAGAGCATTTGCAGGGATGTAGTTATCAAGGGTCATTCTTGAGATAACTCAGGCATCTGGGCTTAGAGATATCCTCCAAATAAGGACAGGAAGAGAGCAGGAAGCCTCACTGGGGACGGAATGGACTCTTCATGTTTTTGAGCTTTAAGAAAACTCCCAGTCTATAATAGGCCATCTGTCCAACAGGGCCTCCTAACAGATAAATATAGCCAAATGCATAGAAAATAAGTGCATATGAGCACATTTTAAAACATGGGGTACACTTTCTTTAAACATATAGTACACTCCTGAATTTCTAAACCTAAGAATCAAACATCTATATTCTCTTTACGCAAGTTTCTCAGGCACCCACATTTAGGGTTTCCGTATTAAAGCTTTGTCCTAACTTCTGTAGGTAACTTGTCACTCATGACTTGAACTGGAAGGTCATTCTTTTATATTCCTCTCCTAATGATGCCAGTTCCTATTACCCCATGATGACAGCTGAGAATTGGTCAAAGACTTGCAAGATGAAGATGGCAGATGATCTTGTGATGTGTCTTTCCTAAGTTGTCATTCATGGGAAAAGCTTATGGTGGGCTATCCAAAGAAATCCCAGGCTGTGCCACTGAGGTCATACTTCAGCCCATACTCCCAGTGACCTTAGCAATGCAGCCTCTCACCTGGTCATTTGCTCTGAAAATAAAGCATTACTCAGACAGAAGGGATAGCTGTAAATTCTCTTTGAATTCACAGATACACAATGAGCCCCACTTGGCATTTCCAGCACAAGATGACACCATCTTACATCTCTCAACTTGTGGGGGCAAAGAAACATTTTAGATTTGCTAGTAGAAATCTGTGATGAGGTAGTTCGAGTTTTACTCTGTTTTAGTTTCGTTCTGTGGCTGTGGTAAAACACTCTGACCAAAAGCAGCTTGAGAGGGAAAGGGTTTGTTTAGTTTTCATCACTGAAGGAAGTCAGGGCAAGCACTAGAGAAGGATTCAAAGCAGAAACCATGGTGGGATACTGCTAATGGCTGGCTATGCTGAATAGTTTTATGTCAACTTTCCACAAACTTGACTTAACCAAAAGGAGGGAACCTTGATCGAGAAAATGCTTCCATAAGATCTGGCTACTGGGAATTTTTTAAAATAGTGATTGATTGGGGAAGGCCCAAGTAATTATAAATGGTGCCAGGCTTGGGCTGATGGTCCTGGGTTTCCGTGAGAGTGCAGACTGAGCAAGGCATGATAAGCAAGCCAGTAAGAAGCAACCATCCTTGGCCTTTGCATCAGCTCCTGCCTCCAGGTTCCTGCCCTGTTTGAGTTCCTATCCTCATGGCTTTTGACAATGATCTGTTAGAGGGAAGCATGAGTGAAATAAACCCTTTTCTTCTCAAGTTGCTTGTGGTCATGGTCTTTCTTCACAACAGAAGTAACCCAAGCTAAGTAACTTATTCTCTGGCTTTTTTTTAAAGCCCAGAGCCCAGGTCCATCTGCCTAGGGGTGGTGCCTCACAGAGGGGTAGACTCTCCTAACATCAATCACCAGTCAAGACAATCCTTCAAATACATACCCACAGACTAACCTGTTGAAAACAGTTACTCAATTACTTTTTCTTCAGGTGATTTGACAAGCTGAGAAAGCTAACTAAAACAGCTCATTATCTATAATTGATGCAGGGGCCAGTGAGATCACTCAGCAGGGAAAAGATGCTGCCAGAAAGCTGAATCTGATCTCCAAGACATGCATGGTGGAACGAAAGAACTGATTCTTACAGGTTGTTCTCCAGTTGCTACACTCATGATGTAGCATGTGCTCCAACACACATAGGTGCATGTGCACATGTGCACACGCACACACACACACATAAATAAATAAATGAAATAATTGTGAAAAGAAGATATTGGCTAACACAGCTCTATTCAGTCACACAGAAGAAACATCTACCAGTGAGGAGGGGGTCTTGTTGTCTTCTTCAAAGCTAGTGTCTGGGGAGGTGGAGTTAACAGTGCTCTGGAGAATATTCCTCTGGCACACTGACTTGATTCCTTTGCAGATACAATGGGTATAATTTGAAAGGCTAGATTCTCAAAGCTTAAAGCTTTATGCCTTGGAGATGACACTAAATGAGTCATTTTCCTAGACAGACTGATTATAATTTGGATAATCTCTGCCTGGCAGACACCTGTACATTCATTTGCATTTACACAATTCCTTTTTAATCTGGTAATTATGTAAATAGAAGATGAGGGTTTTTTGACATCTCACTTTTCTTATTCTTCTTTAGTAGCTGACTAGACATAGCGTCACAGGCAATTTGCTATTTTAATGCTCACAAAAGAGGGATTCATTTAGGAAAAAAAATAGAGTGGATAACTGCATTTCTTTTCTCCAAATTGCCTCTATTGTATGAGCTCAAAGGATTTATGGACCTGGAGGGATTTGCTCAATAGTCTGCCACTCATCCTGGACACGTGCCACTTTCAGCTCTTCCATGCTTCCCTCTCAACCTAGGGTTGCTGTAGGGCTGGGTCAGACCTCCTGGGGAAATACTATCCTAGAAGCTAAGGCCATGACTCGACTCCACACTGCTGTCCAATTTCAGTATGTTTTTAACAGATTGTTAACAATGTTAAACATTGTTTACAGATAAGGATGCAGTATCACTAAGAACACAAAGAGTTTTATGCACACTCCTTTTAAAGTTTTCGTGACTTTGTATTTCTGTAAGTGTACACTTCAAGTTTACGAATCTCTCTGATGCTTTATTAATAAAGATGTAACATTAGGAGAACAGAGGAAGTGTAGAAGCATGAGGAGGAGAGGCCTACAGTTTGACGAAGGCTAGCCACACTCATGTCTCCAATTCTAGTTTCTGTGCTTAAAATGTTTTAACCTAGCTGGGAAGTGTTATATGATATTTTGTTTGTGTTCTGGGAAATAAAGTTTGTCTCGAGATAGGAGGGCAGAGCTAGTCACTCGTTAACCATAGAGGCCAGTCAGTGGTAGCGCACACATTTGATCCCAGCATTCAGGATGTTACACATTTAATCCCAGCACTAGGGAGGTAGAGACAGGATCTTACCCTGCCTGCCATTTGGTCTGAGACTATGTAGGTAGAAGTGGGATGTCTCTGGTGGTTGGCTGCTCTGCTTCTCTGATCTTTCAACTTTCACTCTCAATAGATATCCAACCCTGAGGTTTTATTGTTAAGACTAATAAAAATTATGCTTCAAGGAATGATGGCACATGCCTTTAATCCCAGCCCTAGGAGGCAAAGGCAGGTACATCTTTGTAAGTTCAAGACTAGTCTGCTCTATAAAGCAAGTCCCAGGATAGTCAGTAGAAGGGAACTGGTTTTGTCAAAGGTCATCATGTCCTATGCCAGACCCTGTATCCTGCCACCACAAGCAGCCACTGGCAGTTATACGTGCTCCTGGTCACCAAAGCCCCAGTGCTGCACGGCAGCATGACACAGACGTAGGTGTGACATTCTCCAATTCTGTGAGAGGCAGTGAGTGCTGAGTTAAGGCCCACAAAAGATTCAGACACATATAGTCAGCAGGTCATTGTCCCAAAAGTCTGATTTACAAACAAGCTAAAACTGAATGCTCTTCATCAGCCTTAATTTTCTAATGCAGTGACCCATTATGACACTGTAATAACAGGTCCCAGAGTGACAATTAAGATAAATCACCTACAGAATACACCATTAGAGCCATTCATGCCTCATCAGTAAACGAATTGTCTTATATAACATCCTGAGGAATGTTATAGCTGTAGCTGTAACTCCCCAAAGCATGTACTGATTAATATTCCACCCTTGTAGATGGCTCACAAATTGAAACATGGTTCAAAGATGATTTTCTGGGTGACAGTCTAATTTTGTTTTAATGAGGAGCACCAATGTTTAAGCCTGAAACAGGAGCTATTGATCTCAAATAAATTGCCTTGCTCCAGAGCCCCAGAGGTGAACAAGACTTAGAACAGCCTCCTCTTTCAAATTACAACTTTCTCTACCTGGATAAAGGGTGTAGGCCTTTTAAAGAAATGGGGTGCTCTGCATAGTTTCTTGCCAACTTCATGCATGCTAGATTTGTCTAGAAAGTGGGAGCAGAAGTTGAGACAGTTCCTTCAGCAAACTATCCTGTAGGCAAGCCTAGACAGTACTTTCTGGATTGAAGTGTGAAGGTTCAGTCCACTGTGGGCAGTATTTGCCCTGGGATGGTGGTCCTGGGTTGCATAGGAAAGAAAACTAAGTGACCCATGGAGAGCAAGCCAGTAAACAGCATTCCTCTATGGCTTCTGCTTCAGTTGTAGCCTCCAGATTCCTGTCTTGGGCTACTGCCCTCGGCGATGGATTGTAACCATCACAGTTCTTGAAAACTTGAGGTTGGAATAAGTCCTTTCCTTCTTCCTTAAGTTGTTTTCAATTGTGGTGTTTTATTCTCGCAACGTGGATCTGTTTCCTTCTCACTTTTGTGTGCATATGTGTATGTGTGAGAGGATACACATGTGTGTACATGTGCACTGTGTGAACTGATGTATGAAAGCCACAGGAAAACTTGCAGTATAATTTCTCAGATGCTATCCACCCCTGATTTTGGAGACAAAGTCTTTCACTATCCTAGAACTCAGTCACCAAGTCAGTTAGGCTGGCCAATAAACTTCAGAGCCTCACCTTCTTCCAAGTCTGCATCCATGGGGTTGCAAATTCACGACACTGTGCCTAGATTTTTTTAAATGTTGGTACAGAGGCTCAAATTCATGCTCTTTTGAGTATGAGGCAAAAATTCACAGGCTGAGCTGCTCCCCCAGGCCCTCCATATTTGCTTTTCAAAAACAAGTACTCAAAGTAATGAAGAAATATGCTAGAAGAATCATAAAAATACCATAAGGAAACCAGCATGATGACTTGGTGGTATAAAAGCATTTGCTATTGACTGATAACTTGGCATTAAAACCTCACAGGATGGAAGAATAGAACCGATTCCCAAAAGTGGTCCTCTTCCTCTGACCACTGACAGCTTGGTTTAGAGTTGATTGCCTTCTTCTCTTCACTGGCCAGTGATTGACAGGCAATGGGATTTAAAATTCAGATCTGTGCGACAGCTGCAGGACAGTGCTCTGGGAGAATCTACAAGCCCCTGTTCTGAAATATAAAGGTCTGTTCTCTAGCTGCACTGCAGCTTGCTCACCATGTCTGCACATTAATAGGAGGTCAGAGGCCCCTTCTTAGAGGTAGTTGTAATGTCCAGGGGTGCAAAAACAGGGGTGTGAATGCACACCTATGCAAAAGCTGCATAAATAACTCATCCTTTGTACATCCATAAAAACAAGACAGATTGTGACCACAGAGCCTGCTGTCATAGAATCCTCCAAGTCCATGCTAATTGTGTTACAATTACAGACTGATTAAACAGGAGGTAAAGGCATAGAGGACCTTGCCGTCTCAAACAGAGTCACCATGCAAAGAGCCCATTATTAAAGATAACAACTATTTATGATAAATAGGCATTTAATCTTTTTAAATAGCTTGAGCGGGGGCTGGAGAGATGGCTCAGCGGTTAAGAGCGCCATCTGCTCTTCCAGAGGACCCGGGTTCGATTCCCAGCACCCACATGGCAGCTAACAACTGTCTGTAGTTCTAATTCCAGGCAAACACCAAGGCAAATAAATAAATAAATAAAGTTTTAAAAAAAAAATAAAATAAATAAATAGCTTGAGCCTCTTCTTCAAGGCACAGCATTTGGATTGAGGTTTTAGTTCCAATCAGTATGTATGCATGAGATCTGTGATCTCTGAGATTTATGCTCCAGGGCAAATACATACACTGGAGTTGGAAATGAAGTAAATTCTAGTCTTTCTGGTTCAGTTCTCCCCCTCCCACTCTCTCTCTTAAGAATATTGGATAATTATATTGATTAATGATGCAAGTTCTGAGGGAGTCTTTGACAACTAAGCTACAGAGTCAAGAATGCCCCAGATTAATGTCTCCAGTGCCTTCTACAACTCACTTCTTTTCAATCAAATTAGTTTCCCAGTAAATAACCTTCAAGTCTGCAAGCTTTATAGTTGAATGTGGACTTAGTTCATCTATGAGCCTTCTGTCCAATTTACAAAGATAGCAAAAATCATGGGAAGGCTTTTCTTTCTATAGAAGAGTATAGTCACCACATGATGCATTCATATCTAAAAGTAGTTTTGTATCTGGTAAATCTAGAAACATACATGCATTAGCATTTACCACCCATGTCTGTTGATTCATTGGGATGAGTATACACACAGAGCTGTAGGTGGTGTTTTATTTAGGGTTGCTATTGCTGTGTTGAAATAATGACCAAAAACCAATTTGGAGAGGAAAAGTTTACACTTACTTACACATAGTAAGTTCATCACTAAAGGAAGTCAGGACAGGAACTCAAACAGGGCAGGAACCTGGAGGCAGGAGCTGATACAGAGGTCATGGAGGGGTGCTGCTTACTGGCTTGCTCCACCTGCTTTCTTATAGAACCCAGGAATACTATCCTAGGAATGGCACCACCCACAATGGGCTGGACCCTCACCCATCAATCACTAATTAAGAAAATGCCCTACAGCTGCATCTTATGAAGGCATTTTATCAACTGAAGTTTGTTTCCTCTTTTTAGATGACTTTAATATAGCTTGTGTCAAGCTAACATCCAACTAGTCAGGACCAGAGGACTAGTTATTAGTGGACTAGTTATTAGTGGACATGAGCTGTTTCTCGAGGCAGCCTTGAGTCATGTAACATGAAAACCAAATGGGTTTGTGGTAGGTTAATCAGTAGCTAGACTCAATACTCAATGAGTCCACACACACGTGAGGGAACTACATGACAGGTATGGCCTACTTAGGAGTATGTGTCACTACTTAGGGGTATGCCCTTGACAGGTATGTCTTGTCTCAAGACCCTTCTTCTATGGCCTGCTATGAGGTGAGCTCTTTGCCTCCACCATCTCCCTGTATGATGATGATGTTTCTGCCTCACCATAGGCTTACTAACAGGAGATACATGCATCACCACCTCTGAAAACATAAAGACAACAAATCCTTCTTACTTTAAGTCACTTAGGTCTAGTGTGTTGTGGTACTTATAGTCTAAGTACTGCCTGATGCACATACTATGGATTATTCCCAAAGAAGACCTTGAAAGTAAGTAGGCAACTGTGCTGTATTCTAATGGCACTAACCATAAAGGATCATTCTAGGTGGAAAATACATGGGACTGAAAATGTATTCTTAAAAATCTATTGTCTGCAACATTCTTTACCAGTTAAACATAAATACTACCAATTTGAGTATACCATCCTTACATTAAGCTTCAAACTTTGAATACATCGTTTTAAGGTGCTGTGCAAACATTATATTATGGTAGATAGTTTTGCTCCAGGTAAAAATTTTCAAATTACTATTTCTGCCTTAAATGTAATATTTTGGTTAAAAAAATAGAGGCTAGAAAGCTAGAAATAGCTTGGTAGTTAAGAGTATTTGCTTCTCTTCCAGAAGACCTGAATTTTACTTCTTGTACCCTCATTGGGTACCTCACAACCACATATAGCTCCATTTTCAGATGATCTGATGCCCTCTTCTGGCACCCACGGACACTGTGCCCACATATGCATACATACACACACAAATTTTAAAATATAAACTTTCATTTTGGAAGCCAGAGCTATATACTGGTTTTACTGACATTTCTTTGTTGGATTAATGTTGTGAGAGTCACATCACTTTTGCAGAACCTTGTTATTCATCCAAGTAATAAGAATGTTTTCTGCCCCACACTGAGAGCTGTGTATATATGACATATAACTTACAAGGGTACTTACTTCTTCACGGAGATGGGCAGATGCTAAAAGAGGATAAAGTGAATGACCTCAAATAGTGTTACTTCTGGTCACACCAGCTATACTTTACCTGCTTCGGAGCATTTAATTCTCTATTTATGTCTTTCTTTATTACTATTTTACTTTTCTGAAATTTCCATTATGAAAGGCAGGAAGGGTGCATTGATAAGGTAGTTTCTCCTGAAGAAGCACATGCATGAGACATGTTTGAGTGATTGACATTTCATGGAGCATCTTCCTGCTGCCCGTTGTAACTTAAAATATATTTCTGAGCCTGCTCCTGATCCTTGTTGACTTACTTATAATGCAACTCTGAGTGCTCCCAAATGTAGGTGGCTATTTTTGCATTCCAAAACACAGCATCATCCTGAGTCAAGAAGAATTGAGTATGAGAAAATATTAGTTCTCCTTCTCATACAGCATTTCGTAATGAGTTTTCTGACTCAGGAGACATCTGTGCACTGTAAAACCCTGTCTTTCACCTTGATGAGCTCTGGATTTTCTTGATGCAATTCTGTTCTGGAGTGCGTTGTTCCCAGACCCGAATCCCCTAGTGTTTTTTTTTTTCTAATCAAGGCTGGACCTCAGGTCAGCTACTCACTAAATACTCAAGTCCCTCTTTTTCACTCTTGTCCACACCAGAGCTGATAGCTAGGTTTGTGGCTTTTGGAATTACCTTCTTTTGTGGAATATTATTTTAAGATGTGTTACATTCATTTAGTCTATGGAATAGTTGTTTAATAATGCAAAAAATGTTGCTTTATTATATTACATTTGTTTAACTCTGAAGCTATGTTACTTTGCCTGTCTAAAACATCCGACTGGCTGAATAAAGAGCTGAAGGTCAATAGGTAGGCAGAAGAAAGGATATGTGGGGCTGACAGGAAGAGAGAATAAATAAGGAGAAATCTGGGAAGAAAGGTTGAAAAACAAAATGAGGAAGGCATCAGGACCCAGCCACCCAGCTACACAGCAAGCCAGAAAGTAAGAAATAAAAAGGTATACAGAATAGAGAATAATAAAAGCCCAGAGGGAAAAAAGATAGACAAGATAATTTAAGAAAAACTCTTTAGAAACAAAACAAGCTAAGGCTAAGCATTCATAAAAAAGAATAAGCCTCCTTTCATTTATTTAGAAGCTGGGTGTTGAGCACCCAAAGAGCCAAAGAGTAAAAAGTAATCAACCAACTATACTTTCTTAGTGTTCATCTGGGGATAAGAAGCACTGCCTTTCAGAAAGCAAATGGTTGAATGTTGCTTCTTTTTTCTCTATGACATATTATAAAGGCATGACTTCAGTTTGCCAGATACCTCTGAAAATAGTGTCTGCATGAGGTGGATGACCTTAATTCACGAAAAAGATAAACTATAGGTCTGTTTCCTTGTCATAGTTTCAGTTTATGCCACCTTGAATCCTTACTTCAGGTGAGAGAATCATATGGTGCCAGAACCATAAAACATGGATAAACATCTGGCCTCCTTTTTCTTCACCCTTAGCACAATGTCTAGCACAGAGTCCAGGGTGCTATTTAATAAAATTAATGGACACTTGGAAAAACCAAACAAGTCATTCATTAAATCAATACCTTATATGGATAAACTAAACAGGTAGATCTAGGTGACAGTTTCAGGCAACTGCTAACTTACAATGTAAACAGATGCTTCCGATATGAGTGAATACAAACATAGGTGGAATCTCTGAGTTTATACAGCTTTGACTATCTAGACATCTATGTTGTACAAATTATGTATTATGTCTATTGGCTGCACAGACAAAAATGAATGGCACTTTGAACGATGTTTCTTTATCAATCTTTGATATTAAAGACACAGTCTCAGCTCATTTCAGCATATCACGTAAAATTCTGAGGTCACCAGGACATAAGAACAAGCCATATCCAAAATTTCTCTCTGCCAAGGTGCTTAAGAAGGCTTAAGTGAATGCATTAACACTCAGCCTTTATCTGGTATCACATGACCTTGCACAGCTCTCCTCCAAGGTCTTGAACCTCTAATGTTTAGCCAATAAATACACAATAAAACATTGTGTCAAATATAGCATGTATATTCAAGTTTCTACTTTTCCCACACCATCTGAACTGATACACTCTGTGTCTGAGCTGACAGACTCCAGTCTGATGTGTGGTAACCTTCTGGAACAAAGTGAAAGTGACCTGGGTTCACATTAGTGATAGCATCATGTCCATTCACGTCAAGCTGCAGAATTGGTAAATTGTGATCAGTGTTTTTTTGCCAAGCTGAGTTCAAGTTTCCTAGTTACCAGAAAACAAAATCTCACAGAAGACAGGCTCACCAAGCTGAACGTTGACAAATTTGGAGTCAGAGTACTGAGAAGCA